>PVLD010008550.1:0-83191 GCA_004027595.1 Dinomys branickii
CAGAGTGATATGATGTTTTTAGATCTTCTGGGAAAATACCCAGAAGAGGAATAGCTGGTTTAAATGGAACCTCTAGACCTAATTTGCGGAGAAATCTCCAAACGGCTCTCCACAGTGGTTGCACCAGTCTGCATTCCCACCAGCAGTGTAATAGAGTCCCTATTTCTCCACAGCCTCGCCAGCATCTGTTATTGGATGTATGTCATCTCTTCTTGAAATAGGTTCAATAAGAAACCCAAGAGGGGGATCCAGTTTCTCCAAGAGCAGGGCATGCTGGGAACATCAGTTGAAGACATTGCACAGTTCCTGCACCAGGAGGAGCGCCTAGATTCTGTAAGCACTCGCACGTGAGCTCTGTCAGGTGGCTCCAAGCCCTCACAAGTTTGCGTCTCCAAATTGGCTGACCTTAAGCACACTGCAGGGCCTGCCCCTGGTTGCAGAGCCCTGCCTACCTGCTGGCTGGTATTGCAAAGTGTTCTTTGATGAGGATAAACCAGGGCTGCATATGGGAAACCAGAGTGTCAGTCAGAGGTGGCAGTGTCCCTTCCTTGACTGGTGGAAACTGTTCTGGCTGTCCCAGCAACTAGCCCCGCTCCAGAGGGTGTCTCTTTGCCCCCTCTACTTTGAGCCTCTTGTGCTCCTCTTTCTCCTTCTCTGGCAAGACAAACCGAGTCTTGAATGGGTGCAGGTGGGCAGCTCAGGGCTCTGCCTGGCTTTCCTAGCAGCCCAGCTAGTGTGGGCATGTAGAGCTAGGGTTACAACACCCACCTCCCTAGGGTGCTTTTCACTGTAGATTCATATGGGATGGCTTCTAGGTGTAAGTGAGTACATGTTTTAGACCCAGGTAGGCGATTTCCTGGGAGACAGCGCAAGGTTCAACAAGGAGGTAATGTATGCCTATGTGGACCAGCTGGACTTCTGTGAAAAGGAATTTGTCTCAGCCCTGCGAGCATTCCTGGAAGGTTTCCGCCTCCCCGGCGAAGCCCAGAAGATTGACCGGTTAATGGAGAAGTTCGCTGCAAGATACATAGAATGCAACCAAGGGTGAGCACCATACTTACCTCCTTCACCTTGTTGCCTGCTTTACACCAATAATTGTGATTTGGTTGTGGTTTGAGTTTAATCTTCTGAATCTGTGCCACGCAGCTGCAGTTCCCGTTCACTTTGTGCCATGCTCTGGGCTAAGGGATTATCTCATGTAAGACCACATATGCTTGTTTGTGCTCCCATTACATAGAAAAGTAGATTGAACCCCAGAAAGATCAAATAACTTGCTCAAGATTGCACAACTAAAACTGATGCTACTAACTGCTCTAAGAGTAGTTGTGTAAATTGGGAGGAGGCGATTTGGTACCTCTTCCCTAATCAGAAATGGCTCCCTGAATTAATATACAAAGTAGATCTCAAGGAGTTTGCCTTCTCTTTGATTATATACTGATGAAAGGTTATAGAAATGGCTAAGCAACCTAAAACACCAAAGTATGTAATTTTTATTTTGGTTTCTTTTTTGTTGGATGGCTTGTGTTTTTATGAGTTGAAAATAGAAAGTGAGAACAGGTGCTACATGTTAGTCATCCCATGAATTTGACTTACATTTCTTCTAATCAGTGGTGAGCTGGGGAGTGATCCCTGCTTTCTATATGAGAAGACCAAGGTTCTGGAAGTCTGAGCAACCTGTGTCCAAAATCAATCAGCTGGTACACAGCAGTGCCAGGATTGAACATGGACTTAGCTGACACAGAAGCTTGTATGTGATAGCCAGGTGTGGTGGCGCACGCCTTTAATCCCAGCACTTGGGAGGCTGGGGCAAGAGGATCGTTGTGAGTTCGAGACCAGCCTGGGCTACAAAGTGAGCTCAAGGCCAGCCTATACGACTTAGCGAGACTTTGTCTCAAAAAAGACAAAAAAAAAAAGAAGCTTGGATGTGAAATTATGTGTCTGAATATTCAGTTCACATGATTGGAAATTATTCGGTGGAAACATTTGCACCTCTCAAGTCAATTTCATTTTCATATTAATTGGTCCAGTACTCAAGAGTGTGTGGCCAGTGGTCCCTCAGAAATAGTGTAATTGGCAAATGCAGCATCTGTTCATTTTAACCAAATGGGCATCGGGCTTAACTATGAAGACCTAATTAGATATTGTGCCTTTAAACATGTCTATATGGGCCCAGAGACCTTGGTCTATTTTCTGTAGCAAATATGTGCCCGTTAAACTTTGTATTAGAATATAGACCTTTTGTTATATTGCTGAAGATTTTTTTCTTTTGTTATAGGACAGAGCAGTTTTTCAAGCTTCAGCCTCACATGCTTCATCGATGTATTATTTAGAACAGTCTAAACATTTTCCTTTGTATTTTTACTGGTAAATACAATGGACAACATGTACCATAAATGACTAAGCTAAACAGCAATAGTGGGCAGCTTTTCATCTGAACCTATAGCACAGTGCCTGGCACAGAGCAGATGCTGTCGGTTGGAGCCACCTGAGGGTCTCAGCCAAGTGGGCAGAGTCCTTGCATTCAGAGTCTGCACAGAGCTCTGTGTGTATCTGAGAATGAGGATCTCCTTTGTTTTATGTTCAGGTGCTTCACCTAGTCTTGACCTAGGAGGATCTTTTAACTAAAATTAACTTGAAACTGCTTTATTCAAAAAAGCTAGATCTGGCTGGGCATGGTGGCACATACCTATAATCCCACCACTTGGGAGGCTGAGGCGAGAGGATCACTGTGAGTTTGATGCCAGCCTGGGCTATAAGTGAGTTCAAGGCCGCCTGAACTGCGTAATGAGACCCTGTCTCAAAAAGACCCTCCCCCAAAAATCAAGCTAGAATCTGACATTCTTAATTACCCTTTTCTGTATCCTGGGTTATCAGTTATTGCACAGCTATGAAAGCATGAAAACTCTTGACTAATTTGGCATTGGTTGGAGCAGTGGGCCTACTTTTAGTGAGTAGACTTCTGTGAGCATTGTGCCTTCTGGACCTTCTTCACCATGAATATCCTTTCTGTCTGCGATTTTCTCTTCCAGGCAAACTCTGTTTGCTAGCGCCGACACTGCATATGTCCTGGCGTATTCCATCATCATGCTCACTACAGACTTGCACAGTCCTCAGGTAAAATAGCTCAGTGAGCTGGGGGATGGCTCTTTACCCCGTGGTAAAGAGATCAGTGGCTTTATTTGGGCAATTGGATATTTTTTAAATGGTTTCTAATTTTTTAAATTTTAGGTAAAAAATAAAATGACAAAAGAGCAGTATATTAAAATGAATCGGGGAATCAATGATAGTAAAGATCTACCAGAGGAATATCTCTCCAGCATCTATGAGGAGATAGAAGGCAAGAAGATCGCAATGAAAGAAACAAAGGAGCATACAATTGCCACCAAATCTACTAAGCAGAGTAAGGTCTAGTGCAAATTATCTTAACTTTTTTTAGTTCTAATTTTTGACTATATTAGAATGCATGATAAAGTATGCTGGTGATAAATTTAGTTTGCTCTCAATATTCTGAATATGAAATGTGATTAACTTAATTATTATGATTATGTCAGTGCTTTCATGATATCACTGACTTGCTAGATTTGACCAGGAACAAGAGGCTAATTAAAATAAGTCATCTGAGAGCTAAATTACCTCACCTAAAAAAATGTTCCTTAAAACTTTGCTTTAATTTTCATGGTGATTGTGCCAACCTTGATTAGAAGCCTATTAATTAGGGCCCCTGTGGAGCCAAAGTTTCTTTGTGAGGCAGTGAGATGCAGAGGTTTAGAGCTCAGACTCGAGCTACGATGCCCTGGATCAAGTCCCCGCTTTCTGGCTGTGTGACCCTGAGCAAGTCGCATAAGCTCTCTGCCTCACTTTCCCTGTCTTACAATGGTGGTATTTGTAACAGGCTCATGAGATTGTAGGGGGAGGGTCGTGAGTTAATCACCAGAAGCCTTTGGAAGCAGTTCTGAGTATGTGGCGCTGCTGCTGTTCACGCTCTTGCTTATCTGTAGGTGTGGCTAGTGAAAAGCAGCGGCGGCTGCTGTACAATCTGGAGATGGAGCAGATGGCTAAAACAGCCAAAGCTCTGATGGAGGCTGTGAGTCACGCCAAAGCACCGTTCACGAGCGCCACTCACTTGGACCACGTCCGGCCAATGTTCAAAGTGAGTGTCCTGCGCAGTTAGCATTGGCTAGGCCTGATTCTGGAGTTGGCTGGCCAGAGCTGACTGGAGAGGTTCCCATGGTAAAGAGATTGAGGAGAGTTCAGGTCTGGGTGCTTCTGTCTGAAGAGTGACTTTCATGAAGAGCGAGTCCTTTCTTAATATCCTTTGGTGATGCTGGGAAGAGCCAGTGGCTTTGCCACTTTATATCATTGTGGCCTTGGTCAGATTATTCACACTCCCTTCATTATCTGTAAAATGAAGACAAATTCAAAGTTGCTGTGAGGGCTGCAGAGTGGGAGTGGGAGTGGGATTGAATGAATTATTCAGGCAAAAGATAAAAGAGCAGTTTGTTGGGACATTTTACCTCAGTGGCCTCAAGGTTACTTTATCGGGGAAATGAGGGAGAAAAAGACAGTGACTTAAGACTCTATTTTTAAAATGTCTTTTACAGTGTCTAGAAAAGATACATGTTCTCAGCTGAGTGTGGTAGTGCACATCTGTAATCCCAACGCTCAAGAGGCTGAGGCAGGATTGCCTCTGCAAATTCAAGGCCAGCGTGAACTACATAGTGAGATCCTATCTGAAAAACCAAAAAAGATACATGTTCTCTATACATAGCATATTATTTTTCTCTAAGATGTTTTTATAGTAACTGTCAGTATCCTAGTAGGTAGTCAATTCTAGACTTTCATGACATTATTTTTGGGGTGGGTACTGGGAATTGAACTCAGGACCTCACACTTGCCAGGCAGGCACTGCACCACTGAGCTAAATTCCCAACCCCTTATGACTTATTATTTCATAAGAAAGTTGAAAGAAAAGTTAATGCTAGATTATTTGAATTAGCTTTTCAATAAACTGAGTTTATAGATTATAAGTCACATGTTTTATTTTGCCTGCTGACTTTTGATTTGGTAATGGCTAACTGGTATGCTGTATAAAAAGGGATTCTCAAGCCCCATAAAGGTTCAGCAGGAAGGGGTTCATCTTTGATTGATTACTGATGTCTGCCATGAGCACAGGTGTATGTAGGGGTGGTGCACCAGCCATGACTGCCCAGTCTTCCTTTTGAGCTGTACCTTTAGTAAATAGCACATCTGTAGTGATAGCTTTTTGTTCTTGGAAAATTTTACCACTTCAAATTTGTTTACTTCACATCTTCATTTATTGGACTTTTTGAGGTCTGCTACTGCTTAGATCTAATTCTTCGGGGATTTTTTAATTTTTATTTTTATTAGTACATGTTTATAGTACATGATGATGACCTTCATCATGAGGAACTGGTACATACACATAACACATCTTAATTCTTTTTTTATGTCCCCTTGCCCTCCTTCCCTTCTTGTGATGATAGCTTTAGCCATAATTTTGGAGGAGAATACATTTGTGGTTTGTGAGTAGAATAAATTAAAATAAAAATAGCAGTGGCCTTGGCATCCTGACATTTCCCCCTAACTCACAGTGTGTCCTCTGAGTGCTCTTTTCGTACTGAAATTCTGGATGTTACTGAAACCTGACTTCTTTGGTAGTTGGTGTGGACACCACTGCTGGCAGCCTATAGCATCGGACTACAGAACTGTGATGACACCGAAGTGGCATCCCTGTGTTTAGAAGGCATCCGATGTGCCATCCGCATTGCCTGCATCTTTGGAATGCAGGTGAGTGTACATGAGCAGGACTCCAGAGGTCTAGAGAGGACATATGCTCTTATATTTGCAAAATTAAGAAACCAAGAGGTAAATTTGTCAATCAAGAGTGTTAATCAGCAAATGATTTCATCATTCCCCTGAGAAGGAATACATAGCTATGTGATTTATAATATATCTATTTTTATTATAATTTCTCTTAGTTCTCATTCTCTGGAAAAACATATAGTTGAATCCAAAATTAATGTGTCTCTAAATAGTTTTTGAATCTTAAAAAAATTCAACAAGTAAATGAAATGTAATTCTCAAACTTCTTAGTCAGAAGGTTGTTGTCCATTCTGTGCATTACTTTCTAAATCAGTAAGCATTTGCACCCATTTATTTTGAAAACCCGTCTTTTGTTCCTGTTCCCCTTACAGTTAGACATTTTGTTTTGTGCCAGAGCCACAGGCTTTGCAGTCAAATAATTATAGTTTCAAACCCAGCTCTACTGCTTTTCTAGCCATATAGCATTGACCCAGCTAACTTCCCTCTAAGACACTGTTTATTTCCTCATTTATAAACTTGAGAAAATAGGCCTTCCTTACAGAACTATTGCAGATGCTAAAATTTGTATGAGAGTCTTGGTGCTCAATATGGCTTGGAACCTGGGACAGGTGAGAGTTATTGAGGTGGGTTGGAAACAGAGATCTAGTTCTCAAACGTGTGGTGTGCACAGTTAGCTTCATCTGGTTAGCAGTGGCCCATGCCAGTAATCCCAGCTGCTTGGGAGGCTGAGACAAGAAGATTGTAAGTTTGAGGCCAATCTGGGCAACGTAGTGAGACCCATCTCAAAATAAAAAATAAAAAATAAAAGAGTTGGGCTCAGTGGACCAGTGGCCCTAGGTTCAATTCCTGACACTGCACTTAAACAGAAACACAGCTGAGCCCAGTGTGTCAGCCCTGCAGATGTGGCTATGACCATGTGGGTGGAATCTCAACATTCTCCTTGGGTTTACGTTTCAGCTGGAACGAGATGCCTACGTTCAGGCCCTTGCTCGCTTCTCCCTGCTGACAGCCAGCTCCAGTATCACAGAAATGAAGCAGAAGAACATTGACACCATAAAGACACTTATCACAGTGGCGCACACGGATGGCAACTATCTTGGGAACTCCTGGCACGAGGTGTGTGTCTCTTTGCCTTTTTTTAACTGTGATGACTCCTGGCCTTTTATTCAGGGTTACTTTCTTGATCAGTTCCATTTTTCTTGACGTGCAGGCTAACTTTACCTTACAAATCTGAAAGTTGGCTGTGTAGACAAAGTCCATGCCTTCTTGACACTTATGGCAGAGCACACATCAATACATGTATAATATAATGCCCAGAAAGTGATAATGGCTAAGGAAAAACATGTAACTTGAGGGTAGCTCTGGGAACAGTGGTCAGGAGTCAAGGAAGCTCTCTCAGGGGAACACACATGTCTGGTCTGGGAACTGAAGGAGTGAGCTGGGGGAGCAGCTTTCCAGACACAGGGAACTGCAAGTGCCAAAGCCCAGGGGGTGGGAGCAGAGGTGGCAAGGGAGTGACATGGAAGCCAGTGAGGCTGGCGTGTTGTGTCTGCATGCAGAGTGGACAGGAAGGTGTGGGGCGGCGTGACGCAGATTGCACAGATTGAGCAGCACAGTGGGTAAAATCTAATTGAATATTTTTTGTCTCTTACAAATGAGCACTTACTAAGTTTGCATAACTGTCTAGATGGTATAACACACCAGTGTGCCAACTTTCCTTTTGCTTTCTTTCCTTTTTAATGATTATACAAAGAGCAGTGTTCAATATTTGGTCTTCAAAATGCACTGGATGGATTGTGTATCCAGGGCTCTTGCTACTTGATGGCCAGTCTATTCTGTCCTCTAGGGAAGACATCCTAAGACCATCATATTTTATTCTCTCCATGGAAAGCTCCTTTCAAAGAGGACTTACCTCAGGTTGCAAGTTCCCTTTTCTAGCTGTAAAATGGGAATTCATTTCTTCATGTCTTCTTTTCCTTAGATCTTGAAATGCATCAGCCAGCTGGAACTCGCTCAGTTGATAGGAACTGGGGTGAAGACGCGCTACCTGTCTGGGTCTGGCCGTGAAAGGGAAGGGAGCCTGAAGGGTTACACGCTGGCAGGAGAAGAGTTCATGGGCCTGGGCCTCGGTAAGATACCCAACGCCATCCCTGGCCATCATCTGTTTGCTAGGATGAAACCCTCTTATCCTGTCGGGACTGTCCCATAAATTGCCTCTTCCTTGTGTGCCAGTTGGTAGGGTGTTTTTGAATGCAGATGGATGTGCTGCTTCACCTCTTGTAGTTGTGATTAAACTGTTGATCAAAGCATATTTTACAAAACCCAGCAGAATACATTACTGTATCTTTATCCTGTAACCTTCTGGGACAGGGGAGATGGTTTGTTTTAAAAATGCTACCACTCTGAGGCTAGAGGTAGTGGCGCACGCCTGTAATCCCAGCACTCAGGAGGCTGAGGCAGGAGGATTGTTGCAAGTTTGAAACTAGCCTGGGCTACAGGGTGACCCCAAGGCCAGCTTGAACTGCACAGCAAGACCTTGTCTCAAAAAGATAAAAAAAAAAATGCTATTGCTATAGTGCTTGGCACAAGTGGTGTGTGACTGTGTTTCTAGATCTTAAAGGGTAGATTGATTCCACAACTCTTCATTGGGGACTTTTACTAAACAGTAGTTATTTCTGGCTATACAGCAGGTTGACAAACTCTTATCACTCTTGATGTATGGAGGAATAATAGTAGTTAGGAGGGGGAGAGCAAATGTGCCAGGCCCCCCGCCGAGCGCACAGTTGTGTGTTTTAACTCATTTAGTCTTTGTAACACTCCAGCTTGTAGGGCAGTGGTGGTGAGCCTATGGCACGCGTGTTACCTATTTTTCTTTTAAGACAAGATATGTTAATGCATGAGTTATTTTTTCTAAACTAAAACCTCAGTATTTGGGTTTAATTGCAGTGTGGGCACTTTGCAATAAATGAGTTTTGGGTGTGGGTTGGGCACTTGGTCTAATAGGTTCATCACCACTGGTATAGGGCAGTGGTGGCAAATCTATGGCATGCGTGCCGCAGAAGACTGTTTATATCACTGAAAGCTCGAACAGGTTCATTATCACTGGTATAAGAACTCTTCTCCCTATTTTGTAATTAAGAAAACTGAAGCACAGGGTACAGTGACTTGAGCAAGATCTCATAGCAAAAGCTTCAAGCCCTGGGCTATCCAAATGCAGTGAGGAGGTTGTTAGAGCCTGGCACAAGGTTGGAAGAGCACCATACTGTGGTTAAAAGCCAGGGCAACAGGGAAATGGGGGAGTGTGGCAG
This sequence comes from Dinomys branickii, assembly GCA_004027595.1. NCBI lineage: Eukaryota > Metazoa > Chordata > Mammalia > Rodentia > Dinomyidae > Dinomys > Dinomys branickii. The sequence continues at coordinate 9,153 of PVLD010008550.1, forward strand.
TGCCCATTTCTTCGGGTTGCTGTGAAAGTGACTGGCAGTAACTCCTGGAAAACAGTCGAGCATCCAGCACGCATGAGCAGCATGTGTCTAGGAGCTCTGGGTTAGTATCAGTTGGCTCTAATTTGGTTTTCTAAATAGGAGTCTTTAGTACTATAAAAATGTATATAAGACTGTAGAATGGGTTGGTAGAAGCAAGAGAGCTTGTAATAAGGATGTATTTTAAATGCCAAAACATAAGTTACATTTCACCATCAGCCAAGTGTGTTTGTTTTTGCCTGAGGACCCTTCTCATTTGTGTTCCTTGTCTCTGCGTACGGATGCCGAAGATACTTTGTTCCCAATACTGGGCCACTTTTTAAAGTCCGTGCTTCTCTGCATCATGTTCCAGGTAATTTGGTGAGTGGTGGAGTGGACAAAAGGCAGATGGCCAGCTTCCAGGAGTCAGTGGGTGAGACCAGCTCACAGAGTGTGGTTGTCGCTGTGGACAGGTAAAGCTTTCCTCCTCTGGTGAGGCCAGGCAACCCTGTGGCTTGGTGTCCTCCCTGAAGATACTGTGGCTCTTTGGGCTGGTCTTAGCTGAAATTTGTTTAGCTTCGTAGATGTGTAAATTGTTTTTCACCGAGTATGGTGACCTTTCAGCCATTATTTCTTTGATGTCCTACAGATCTCTGAGACCGGCTCCTCCTACCCAGTACTAGGGGTAAAACCCAGGGTGCTGCATGACAAAGTTACATCCCTAGCTCTTTTTTATTTGTTGAGACCAGATCTCACTAAGTTACCTGGGATGGGCTGGGCTAAAATCTTGTAGTCCTCTTGCTTTAGCCTCCTAAACAGCTGGGATTACAGGTATGTACCACCATGCTGAGCAACTCTTCATCCTATTAGACAATTTTATTTGGCTTCTCTTTAGTATCTTGCTTTCTTTTGCCAGCTCAAAGCTACAATTTAGCCCCTGTGGTGAATTTTTTATTTCAGCTTTATAATTTTCAACTTCAGAATTTCTATCATTTGTCTGTTTATTAACATTATCTACTTAGTGACATATTTTGGTTGCTAGGCTTCCTATGGAGATGAGGGGAGAGTAACGAAAATAGACCAAGTTGAAATTTTTCTTCAGAGTGTTAGACATAGTTTCCTTTAGTTCTTTGAACATACTGAAAATAATTAATTTAGCTGGGAGTGGTTGCATATGCCTGTAATCCCAGCACTCGGGAGGCTGAAGCAGGAGGATCGCTGAGAGTTCAAGGCTAGCCTGAACTGCATAGGGAAACTCTGTCTCAAAAAGACAAAAAAAAAAAAAAAAAAGGAAGAAAACAATTAACTTAAAAAACCTTGTCCAGAACATCCAACTTCTGGGCCTCCTCGGGACAGTCTCTTTCACCTGGTTCTTTTCCTGTAAATAAATCATGCTGTCTTGTTTCTTAGATGATAGAATTATTACAGATTAGATAGTGATGATGTTTGCACAGCTCTGAGTACACTAACACTAAATTGTCTGTTTTTAATTATAAATTATACATGGTGATTATAAATTGTACATTTTTAATTTTGGTTGAAAACCAAACATTTAAAGTAATACAATATAGCAATTCTGGCTGTCAACTTTCCTACACCCAGCCCAGGGCTTGTTGTTGTGGTCCCTGCACTTGTTTATTTGATGAGCCTCCTGAACCGATGGCGTATATTGCATATTCTCCCTCACCTGTGGCCACTGAGGTCTCTGCAAGGTAGCATTAGAGGTCAGAGATTTCCGTGGATGTTTTGGATCTTCGTCAAGTCTCCAGCATTTCTGTGGGCACACCTCAAAACTCAGCCAGCACTCTGCACCTCTCCCTTTGCTTTTGCTTGTTTCTGTGAGCCTCAGAGTCAGCCAGAGGCAAGATTGTCCTTCTGCCTTTGCTGGTTTATACACAAAGTCCTACACATATGCTGGCAGTCAAGGGTCCCAGCAATATGTTAGAGCTTTTCAAAGCCTCCTGTGGACAGCTCATCCCAGCTTTTCCCTATAAGTTTTTGGCACAGTGCTCGTTTTTGCTGCCTTCTACAGCCGCAGTGTTGAACAGTTACTACTGATCGCTTTTGATAAGCGCTCCTTGGGAAGACTGGTTTCCCTGAGTAAGATCAGAATTAGGTCAGCTGTCAGCTCCTCAATAGTAGTGTTTTCAGAGAACATCACAGCTATTCTGCCCCATCTAGTGGTAATTTGGCTGCTGGCTTCAAAGTTACCATTATTTTGGTGCTTCCAAATAATCGAGGTGCCTTTGATTCTACATGGAGAATGACTTACTTGGCTCCTAAAAACCAGAATCAAGCCTCTGGTTTTTTTTTTATTTTGTGAAAAATAAAACAGCCCTCACAGCTGTAATCGCAGCACTCAGGAGGCTGAGGCAGGAGGATCGTTGCAAACTCGAGACCAGCCTTGGCTACAAGTGAGCTCAAGCCCAACCTACATAGTGAGATCCTGTCTCAAAAAGACAAAAAAAAAGAAAAATAAAACAACATTTCATGATAAAATAATAAGAGAATAACAATTATCATCATCTTCAAAGTACAAGACATAGGTGAGGGCGCCCTGTCTTTGATGATGCCTTTTCAGAGGCTTCCTGTGGAGCTGTGGAGAGGGCAGTCGTAGAAAGGCCACACTGAGAAGCCACAGCATTTGCTATTTGGATTCAGCCATTTCTCTTGAGAAGTGTACTCCTTAGGGCTTTGTTAGCTTTTGGTTCATTTCAAGAATTCAACTTCGGAAAAGTTGGTTTTGGTAATTTTTTGCCAGTATTCTCATTGCTCTTACAGAAGAGCAGCTCTTCAGAGGTTTTCCCTCCGCCAGCCTGTTGACGTCATGTCACATGCTATTACATTTTGACCCTTTCCCAGCCCCTTTCTTCTCTCAGTACAGACTTTCCTGCTCTCAGCCCACTAACCAGTTTTATGCTTTTGATGCCTTATCATTCATTTTGGCGGAAGTGCCAGACGTGAAGCATTTTTTCTGTCTGCTCTGTTTGAGAAACTTCTTCAAAATCTAATTTTTATTTTTTTTATGTCTGTAATTGTCTTCCTAGGATTTTTACTGGCTCTACCAGACTGGATGGAAATGCAATAGGTATGTATTTGACCTGCCTGTGACAACTACAGAAGGCTCATGTCACTGCCTGTTACTAACAAGGCTCCACGCATGTTGTTGGGTCTGGCCTGTAGTTGACTTTGTCCGCTGGCTATGTGCTGTTTCCATGGATGAACTGGCTTCCCCCCACCATCCTCGCATGTTCAGCCTGCAGAAGATCGTGGAAATATCATACTACAACATGAATCGGATCCGATTGCAGTGGTCCCGAATATGGCATGTGATTGGTGATCACTTCAATAAGGTAAATTTTCAAGCTCAAAAACTACATTAGTATAAAAAGTACACAGCTGAATTCAATAAAAAATTGACCCTTTTTGTTTATACTACTAGTTTATCTTTATTAAAAAGAAAATTTTGTCCTATTATCTGTTCATTTCTTTGCAAGAATCTTGCTGCCCAGCACTTAGGACGCTGATGCAGGAGGATTGCTGTGAATTCAAGGCCATTCTGGGCTACGTAATGAATTCACGGCCAGCCTGAACTACGTAGTGAGACCTGTCTCAGGGAAAAAAAAAACCTTTTTGGTCTATGTCTTATATGCTAACTATTTTGAAAATAAGGATATACAGTATATTAGCTATTGTTATTTTCTCATTATTTTGTTATGAAATTTTGTTTTATTTTTTCGTAGAGGCTTGACTCTGGTTTTTAGGTGCCATTAAGTCATTTCCCATGTAGAATCAAGGGTACCTTGTTAGAACTAACGTTATGCTTCAGTTTAAGAGAATTATGTAGAATGAATAAAAAATCCAGTGGTATTAAAAATACTTTAATATCCCATATCCAGGATATAGGCTAATAATGCAAAGATCAGTATGATTAGTGGACAAACATTCTTGTTTGGAGGCATTCTGAAATCATAAAATGTCTCCTTAATGACCTAAGATGAAGTTATGTTCCATAGAGTTTTGATATTAAATGTCACCACTTCTTTTTTTTATTTTAAAAATTTAAAACAACTAACAAAACAACAATGAAGACAAAATCAAAACAACACAAAAATTATACATGACCTCAAAACAAAATGATAGGAATTAACAATGGTTGCTACATTACATACTGTTACCTTCAGTGAAGTTACTCAGTTCACCAGATACGAGAATGTAAGATTCATCAAACAATCAAAGACTGTAACAATAATAAAAAAAAACATTGGAAATGATACAGAGCTTCACCATACAAGACGGTAGGAATTAAAGATGCTTCTCATACTGCATATTATTTTGTCACTACTTCTTATATTCTCCATCATTCTGTTGTACTACTCTTCTAAAAGTTTTGCTGAAAATTAACATTTGTGGGTTTTTTGTTTTGTTTGTTTTTTGAGACAAGTTCTTGCTATCTAGTTTAGGCTGGCTTGAACTCACTGTGTAGCCCCAGGCTGGCCTCAAACTCAAGGAAACCTTGCTGCCTCAGCCTCCTGAGTACTGGGATTACAGATGTGCACCAGTGACATTTGTTTTTAAATCAGAAACAAGCCAAACACACTTTGTCTTCTAAAGCTGACAACTGTTAGGAATAAGCCAGACTGAACAACTTTCTGTCTCCTGGAGGTTTCATTATATACATACAGAAATAAAAAATCAGATACGTATTTTACTATAATAAAATTGGAGGGGGAGCAATCAGAAGGATGTATGTGATGTGATTTGCTTCCTAAGGAAAATACAAGCTTGACAATACTATTTTCTTGCCAAATACATTTCATGATCCTAAGAAAAATTTGTCAGTTCTAGAGATGAAGAGTTAGAACACAAATGCTTTGAAATAGTATTTGTAAAAGAATGACGACGTTGAATGGACAAGAACTGTAAAAAGTAGTCTTCCACTGGGAGGTAGAACAAACAGTGGGGTGCTGGCCCGTGAAACCTGGCATTTTCCTGTGGTACCGAAACTGCACTATGGCCAATTTACTTCACTGCGAGGCAGTGTGGTGTCACTCAGTGTGAGGTAGGGAAGAGTTTAGCTCTGTCAGCCCACACAGGCAGCAGGTGGCCTGCTCCAGCACCCACTGAAGTGAGCACTGTCAGCCGAGTGTGGTAGCACAGCTGTAATCCCAATACTTTGGGAGGCTGAGGCAAAGGGATCACAAGTTTGAGCCTAACCTGGACAACATATCAAAACTCTGTCTCAAAATTAAAAAGAGCTTGGAAGGTAGTAGCGCAATGCAAGGCTCTGGGTTCAGTCCCCAGTACTGGGGGCTGGAGTGGGGGGAGGCGTTATCAAGCATAGCCTGCTTTTATCTTGATATAGCAGCTAATAGAAGTTCTTCGTTTTCTTATCCACTCAAATTGGTCCCTTTCTGTGTTTCACACAGTATCTGTGAGCCTTGGTAGGGGGCAGCTGATGCCCCTGCCTGCATGGCATTCATCCACATTGTGTGATACATTAGCTGTCAGGAAAGGCCAAGCAATGTGATACAGTTCTTGAGATGACATGGTCAGAGAGAGACTTTTTAGAGGTGACCTTTCACATGAATCATAATGAGGGGAGAGCCACAGGAATGATGTGTTGAGTGAAGGATAAAGGTTTTATCCAAAGTAACCATCTCTTGTAACTAAATTAGCACCATCTTCCTGCTGTTCTGGGTAAAACATGCTTAGTAGACCAATTGAAGAAATTGACGGGAACTTGCTTGAGAAAGCAAGTATGATTCATCACCATTACTCTGCCCTGTACTCTTCTCCAAGACTATGGTAGCTAAGCTGGAGCAAGCATTGCTCATTTACTTCACAAGATGTTTTGGCTAACAGCTGCAGAATCCTTTGTTCTCTCAGAAATGCCCATCCAGAAGTGTTCCAGTAAACATTTCCCAGCTCTTCAGAGTCCACCTTTCATGTTCAGAGGGAACATCATTTCATACGAGTCGCTTTTCCCACCTGAAATTCTGTTGTGAACAGTCTTTGTGGGACACTTCTTAGTTATTTATGGGCCACTTATGGGCAGGTTTGGAACATAGGCTGGCAGGTAATCAATCATTAGACATTTCATGGTTGTTAACTTTGTTACAAATGTCTGTTCCATCTAATCAGTGCTGTTCAGCACCCAGCATGGAAAACTAAGTTGCTCACTGTGGGACTCTTAGTTCTTCCCATTGTGTTGAAAAGATGTTCCATATTCCCTTGTGAGCAGGGTCACAGGAGGGGCTCTTGGGTTGAAGAAATGAAGGCTGAGTGCAGCTATAACTTAGCTGTGAGAACAGCAGTTATGTGAACAGCCCCGTAGGTGCTAGGAGGAAGCAGGTTCTGTGGCCTGGGGTGAGCAGACCTGGACAGTAAGTATTGGATGTGTGCCTGAAGTATCTGTTTGGCCAGATTTTTGGGAGGGAAATATTCTTTTGCTGAAAAAAAAAAATTTAAAAAAAAGTTTTCAAGGGCTGGGGGTGTACTGCAGTGGTAGAGCTCTTGCCTGAATGAGGCCTTGGGCTTGATCCCCCGGACTGAAAAAACAGAAATCGAACAAGAGACAACTTTTCAAATCAGACTACATGTCTGTAGAATTTCTTACAGAGCAGGTTGCTGCAGGATGCCCCAGATCCCTTTACAGCAGACCTGGCAGGAATATTCCCTTACTGTGCTTTCTTCTTAGGTGGAAAGTCTGAAATGCACCAACAAAATGTATACGTGTAACTCCAGCCCTTCAAAATAGGCAAACTGTAAGCAAGGGCAATTTTTAAGAATATTAAAAAACCTCAGTATTTCAGCAGAATTTTTCTAGGCTGATGGTATTTGCTTTAATAATCATTTACTTTAAGTAACAAATATTAGGAAAGTATGAAAAAACATTCTATAAACTCTTTTGACACCTCATATATATCTAGGTATAATTAAATAACACCCGGGGAGTTGTAAAATGGGTACAGTTTCAGTTTTGTAAGTTAAAAAGAATTGTAGAGATTGTATATTCAGTAATGTGACTGTACTGTTGAAATATATACCTCAAATGGTTAAGATGAGCCAGGCATGGTAATTCCAGCACTCTGGGAGGCTGAGGCAGGAAGATTACAAGTCTGAGCCTAATCGGAGCAGTTTAGTGACTGAGTAAAAGCCTGGTCTGGTCTCAAACTAAAAGACAAAGTGCAAAGGCCCCTAGGTTCAATCCCTAGTATCCCCCACCCCACAAACAGTTAAGATGGAGGCATGCGTATAGCTCAGTGATGCCCTGGGTTTGAGCCCTAGCAACCCCTCCCCCCAACAAAACCCTTAAGATGGTAAATTTTCTATTATGTGTATTGTACAATTTTTAAAAACAGACCGGCACATTTTGAAAGCCCTTTTAATTAAATGTACAGTACTGATTTTTCATCATTACCCTTAAATAAAATTAGACAGATTGTAGCCAAGAAACAGCAGTGTCTTCCCTGCGAGTGTCCTCCTGGTGTGTGTTTTGCAGTAGGTTGTCCGTCTCTGCTGTTCTGAGCCCCACACCCGCAAACGCTAACACCGCACCTGTTCCTCCTCGCTCCTTGTTTCTGCTCAGGTTGGCTGCAACCCCAATGAAGACGTAGCTATCTTTGCTGTTGACTCACTAAGACAGCTCTCCATGAAGTTTCTGGAGAAGGGTGAATTAGCCAATTTCCGTTTCCAGAAGGATTTTCTGAGGCCTTTTGAACATATTATGAAGAAAAACAGGTAATGTACATTGCCATGGAAAACGTTGTCAGATTTCCTGTGACCTAAGGTTTTGGGGTCTAAACTCCCTCTTAGCCCTGACTACATGATGGATTGTTTTTACCCTTACTGGTGGAAGCAAGTGGAATGCACAAGAGTGTGATTTACTTACCTCGTGCTGAGGTAAATCACACTCGGATCTGTGTGCAGCCCTCGCAAGACAGGTGACACCACAGCACCTGATAAAGGTGTCACACTTCCACACGGGGGCAGTGCTGAGGCAGTGTGGAGAAGGAGCCTCTGCTGAAGCAGTCTCAGAGGGGACAAGAACTATGTGATCCAGCGTTTTTGCCCCAGAGGTAACAAAGGAGGTCAGGACACTGGTCCCTCTGGCATAATTGCTGACTTGGCCTGTGTTTGTGGAGGCTTGCCATCTACTAGATCCCACTATCAAGTGCAGAAAATGTAGCAGTAAAGAAAACATTTATAATCCCAGGTTTTTGTTGGGTCTTGAGTTAATCATAATTGCAGCTGAGTGGTGGGTACATAAAAACTAATTTCTGGGACTAGGAATATAGCTCAGTGGCACAGCGTCTGCCTGGCAAGCATGAGGCTCTGAGTTCGATTCCCAGTGCAGGCCCCCCCAGTTCTTGTTTCCAGTGGAGTAGATAAATAAATGAATAACAATTCGGTGCCCTGAAGAATGTTATATGAGGTAGGGAGACAGGGAGGGAAGCCCTCCTTTATTATAGAAGGTGATCAGCTAAGCTGTGTTTGGCAAGGTGACCCCTAGATGAGACCTGCAGGAAGTGAGGAACAAGGCAGGACCGGGGGCCAGGGCAGGTATCCACAGTGGCCCACGTTGTGTGCCTTTGTCTTCGCTCTCACCCTCTCTTTCTCTTCACTCAGCCCAAGCTCACTCTCTAGTGCCAGTTTCTCTCCCCCTCTTCACTTTTGCTTTCTTGAATGAACTTTGCCACTGCCCTTTGCTCATTTTGTCAGTTCTTTGTTTGAGACAAGAAGAACCTAGAATCTAATTCCAAGAGAGGCGAGCAAGCAGAACCTGGTAACATGTAGTTACCACTTTTTAGAAGCAAGTTACCTAATAACAGCACAACTTCAGAATCTTACCCAAAAGCATTTTCAGAACAGTAGAAACTCATTGAATTAACTTGCTGGAGGTCAAGAAGTCCAAAATCAAAGCCCCAGAAGAGTGTGTCTGGTGAGGACTGCCTTCCTGCTGTGCACTTCCATGGTAGAAAGAGTGCCTTTGGGACCGCATTACCAGATAGAGGACGGCTGCCTGGCCGCGCCTGATGTGACACAAGCCGCTCTTACTTATGTCACTGCCTCACTGCCCAGCTCAGTTATGCAGGTGCTGATGGATCAGACAAGTTTATAACATCATGTAACTATAAGAAAAGAGAATTTTGTGTGTTGTTTTCAGCATGGAACTTTGCAAGCAAATTTCAAAATTTTACATGGAAAAAACAGATGCGCAAAAATAGTCAAGACAGTTTGAAAAAAACGTATCTGCTATTCAGTAGCTCGCTGGTTCTGAAAGCTTAGAAGCCCAAAAGTGCAGTGCCAGCATCTGCTCGGCATCTGCTCGGCATCTGCTCAGCATCTTTCAAAGGGCTTCTTGCTGCACTAACATGGCAGAGGACGTCTCATAGCAAAGCAGTTGTGTGTATTTAAAGGCTGAGGCAGTGCTGAGGCAGTGTGGAGAAGGAGCCACTGCTGAAGCAGCCTCAGGTAGGGACAAAAACTGTGTGATACAGCACTTTTGCTCCCAGAGGTGACAGAGGAGGTCAGGACCCCAGTCCCTTTGTTGTGACTGCTCACTTGGCCTGTGTTTATGGGGACTTCTGTCATCTGCTAGGTACCACTGTTAAGGTCAGAGAGCACAGCAATAAAGAAAACATTTGTGGGGGGCTGGGGATATAGCTCAGTGGAATAAGCGTCTGCCTAGCAAGCGCAGGGTCCTGAGTTCGATCCCCAGTACCGCCAAAAAAAAAAAAAAAAAGAAAACATTTGTAATTCCCAGTTTTATCATTTTGTAATTTATGATCATTACCATTCGGAATCATTTGTAAAAAGAACATTTGTAATTCCCATGTAGCAAAGACACCTGTGATGTATTTATCTTTATACTCCCCAACCTTTGTTCACAGCATATGACTCATTATAATGTTTTTTTCTTTAAATCAGAAATTGAGGGCTGGGGATATAGCTCAGTGGCACAGCACTGCCTGGCAAACATGAGGTCCTGAGTTTGATTCCTGGTACCAAAAAAAAAAAAAAAAAAAAATTTATCTCCTTCAAAACGCATTGAGTCTTTTTTTCAGCCTATCATAGTACTTCTAACAAAAACTCAGTCCTCAAAAAAAGGACTATGGGACCAGTCAGCCCACAACCCCTGTGGCAGAAGGGAGGGGGCCTATGTAGTTCAGGAGCCCAGGAAGACCAGTGTTCTTGGGGCAGCGTGAACAAGGCAGGAGTTCATAAAGATGAAGCCCCCACAGGTAGCAGCAGGACCCCTGGGCTATGAAGGAACTATTGGCCATTGCAAGCACTTTGTCTCCTTCTGTGTAAGAGGTGCGAGTTGTGGGGAGACTTTAGGTAGAGCTATGGGGTGGCCTGTCATATTTTTAAGGCTCTCCCTGCATTTATCTGTGGAAAATGAAAAGCAACCAGGTAAGGTAGGAGGCCATGAGACCTCGAGTTTGGACCAGGCTTGTCGTAGGGGCGGTGGTGGACTGGACTTTGCTTCGTTTTAGAGGAAAGCCAGCAACATATATTGATGAATGGGCCATGGAGCATGAGAAGAGGTGTCAGGACCGCTCTAGGGGATATAATTCTTTGTGTCTGCCTCCTCTCCTAAAATATACAATACAGATCTTCAAAGCAAGTGAAGTCCACAAGCCAGAAGGCCTTAAGCCAGAGGAGACTTGTGGTAGTGAATAGACAGACAGTAGAAAAGTGTCCTTGATATGTCTCTTCCTCTTGGTGTCTATATTCTTGCCTTACTGGTGGTTAAGAAAATCAAAATGCAGCCCACCCAGAGTCTGTCATCACCCCTGACTTTAGCAGATGTACAGAAGCACACTCTCACCTGCAGGAACAATGCTGAGTGTCGGGAAACTGAGTCCTCCTGTGCCTAAGCACTGTGCCCATGCTTCCTGGTGCCAGAACCACTTGGGTCCTGACCCCAGGGATTCCAGCCCGTCCTGAGACTGCCCCCATGTTTGCACAGAGGTAGAGTCAGTTTAAAACACATTACCAGTCACTGTTGATTGAATAACTTGCTAGAACATTTTCAAAAGCATTTTGGCATTATTCATCAAGAACCTTAATATTTTTGTGCCCCTTGACTTAGTAACTCTGTACTTCCATAACTCTGGAGGAGTTAGTTTGATACATAATAAAAGCTGGGTGTGATAGTGTACAGCTGTGATCCCAGCATTCTGGGAGACTGAGGCAGGAGGATGGCAACTATCAGGCCAGGCTGGGCAATTTAACAACATAGTGAGATCCTGTCTCAAAAAAAAAGTGAAAAGATTGTATTTTTAAAAAAAGGAAAACTAGATGAAGAAAGGGAGGGAAAGTAAGAAAAAAAGAAATATAATAAGACTTGATGAGACACAAAGTAGTTTTAAAAAAAAATAGCTGGGTGTGCTGGTGCATACCTGTAATCCCAGCACACGGGTGGCAGAGGCAGGAGGATCGTTGCAAGTTTGAGACCAGCTTGGGCTACAAAGTGAGTTCAAGGCCGCCTGAACTGCATAGTGAGACCCTGTCTCAAGACCAAAAAAAAAAAAAAACAAAAAACCCACTTAACTATACAAGTGTTAACGTAAATGTTATACAGAACAACATAAAATATTGTGTGGCTTGCTGGATGTGGTGATACACACCTGTAATTCAAGTACTCAAGAGGCTGAGGCAGGAGGATCAATGAGCATTTGAGGCCAACCTGAGCTACACGGTGAGCTCAAAGCCAGCCTGAAATATGTATCAAGACTGTGTCTCATTAAAAAAAAAAAAGCCAGGATATAGCTTAGTGGCACAAGTGCCTGCCTGACAAGTGCAAGGTCCTGAGTTTGATGCCTGGTACCAAAAAAAATAAAAAAATTTAAAAATTGTGTAGCTGCTAAAAATGTTCTATAGTTTATAATGCAGTAAATGTTTACTATCTATTTTTCCTATATTCTTTAAAATATGCTATCATTCTATATTACCTTTAACAATTGGGCAAAACAGCTTTCATAAATACATCTAGTTCAAGGGCTGGGGATGTAGATCGGTGATAGATACGTGTAGCCTTGGGTTCAGTCTTCTGCACCACAAAAAAATACATCAATATATCCTCCCATAAGTTACATCTTTCTGCATGGAGAGATTACCACAAGTTCAGTTTTACCAGGTACTGAAGTCACCCAGATGGAGAGTCCTCCAGAATCTGCAGGTGGCATATTTACTTTGTGGGCCGTCAGCTCATTTCTGTTTTCTTTCTCTTTACCTTCTCAATGGCCTTTTCTATAATCAGTTACCCTGGGCTCAGCATGAAGAGGTGAATCTTATTCCTGAGGTAAAAGCTGCTATCTAAAGTCCACTGTAGTGACTTTCAAAGCTAGTAATAGAGAAATAATAGGTGTGTGTAGTATAGCTTCTTGCTATTTATGAAATAAGGTGTTCCCAATAATTCCATATATCTTAATAGGTTTCGAGATATATATGCTAGTCTGCTAAAGATATTCATGTTTAATCTTGCTGCTATTTTTAAAAATGGGCCATTTCTCTATCTTTAGTTGTTATTGGGTAATAATTAAATTTAAAATATTGCATCTCAAACTATGTATGTATAATCTGGTTGATATTAGTGTGTCTATCATGTACATATATCCCTTCCCAGAAATCCAACAATGACTTCACTCACTTGATGTGCAATGTTTACTTAAAAGAAGTCAGAGACCAGCATTCTCAGCCTTCTTTCCATAGCCCACATTGCCATTGCAGACCTTGATACCCTTCCATCCTTTTGTGGCCCTTTCCATCTTTTGCTCTGCCAGCCATGGGGTTGGCTTTTCATCTTGAGTTTACTATTTTGTGGTTCTAGGATGGCAACTCTAATTGTAGACATCATGCTGAGTTCAGAATGGAAATAACAACAGGGGTAGAGCCTGAGTGAATGTGGGTCACTGTGTACCTAAAATGCAGGGTGCTACTTCTAAAGGGTGAGCTGTGTGCGTTTCTCTCCCGTCTGCCCAAAGTATAAATGACACGGCTGTCCTATTCCTCTTCAGGTCTCCAACCATTCGGGACATGGTGATCCGCTGCATTGCCCAGATGGTGAATTCCCAGGCAGCCAACATCCGCTCGGGCTGGAAGAACATCTTTGCTGTGTTCCACCAGGCAGCCTCTGATCATGACGGGAACATTGTGGAGCTGGCCTTCCAGACCACAGGCCACATCGTTAGTAAGTGCCTCTGTCCTTCCTGCAAGTGACCACTTATTTGTTGACTATTTTGCTATCTATGGGCACTTTCTTGCCTTAATTCTGCTGAGCTGTGATGTGACAGATAGTGTTTTAAACACTTGGCATATATTCTTCTTTGCAGCACTGTGAAGGATATACAGTCAGTCAGTCCTCATTACTAGCAGGTTCCATGTTTCTGAATCCACCAGCTCACCACAATGTATATGTAGCCCCAGACTCACTACTTATATGCCTTTATAGTCATTTGCCAATACATTTGTACTAGTCACTTTTTATTGCTAGAACAAAGTACCTGACCCTCACCTTAGAGGAGGGGTTTGTTTGGCTTACAGTCTCCGTGGGTTCAGCCCACTGTTATCTGGCTCTAAGAGAGAAAAAGCACGGTGGAGCGGGTGGTAGAGGATGGCTACTTGCCCTGTGGCAGCTCAGAAGCAGAGAGGAGAGCTGGGGACCAGAATGTACCTATTCAGGTCACCGCCCCAGAGACCCGCCTTCTCCAACCTGGCTCCACTTCCTAACAGTACATTCAGCTAAGAATCATGAATGGGTTAATCTGCTGATGAGCGTTCCACCCCCATGATCTGATCTAATTGCCTTCCAAAAGCCCTATTTCTGAATACATGAGGGGTTTTTGTTTTTTTGTCTTTTTGAGACAGAGTCTCACTGTGTAGTTCGTGCTGGCCTTGAGCTCACTTTGTAGCCCAGGTGGGTCTCAAACTCGCAACAATCCTCCTGCTTCAGGCTCCCAAGTGGTGGGATTACAGGCATATGCCACCACGCCCAGCTACACGAAGGTTTTGAGGGACATTTTAGGTCTAAACCTAGCATGATGCATACAGAGAACAGCAAAAAAATTAAATCATACTTTCCTAACTGAGATGAAACAAGAAGACGTTCTGCCTTCTTATTTCAGCTGTCACACCACAGACAAGGGTCCTTTCTGCAGTCTTTTGAGTGCCCTATCTTTTATGCTTTTTTTGCTGATTTTAGTCTTTAAAATGGCCTCTAAGAGTAGTGCTTGAGTCTTGGCCAGTGCTTCTGAGTCCTGAAAGGTTGGGGTGTGTCTTGTGGGGAAAATACATGTGAGATGAACTTCCTTCAGGCATACGTTGTAGTGCTGCTGGCTGTGAGTTCAGTGTAAATGCATCAACAGTGCCCAGTACATAAGGTACCTTTGGAGAGCGACATACCTCTGACACGGTTCTGTACTGATCGGTTCATGAGAATGTGAGCAGAGGCTCATGAGAGCTTCATAATTTTCTCTTAAGAGCAGAAGTTTAATATTCTCTGACTCAACATTCATGGCAAATGTAAAGAACATAACTACTAAAAACAAACAGACCCCATAATTTGTAACTAGAACAGCCTATACCATTGCTATTGTTCCCCCATTTCACCAAAGAGGAAACTGATGCACAGAAAAGAGCAACTTACCCTAAATCACATAGCTGTAAAGTGGGGGTCAAGACCTGTACCCAGGCAGGGCAGCCCAGAGTGTGTGTAGTGTCCTGCACCCTGGACTGACCAGGAGCCCCTGGTCCTGTCTTTGGTCATGTGATAGGATCCTTGCTTGGTCTGCAGGGAAATTGAAAGGCCCGGAGTCACCTCTACATGTGGTTGGTACTCAAGAAATGTTGAATGAATGGATATTTGGGCCTTTAAGACACTGCCTGAGTTCATGAGGTCAATTTAGCCTAAGGTGTACTCAATGCATTCCTAAATAATTTAGTAAGAAAAACTGTCTTCAAAAATATTGACATTACAGCCAGGCATGGTGGCACAGCCTGTAACCCCAGCACTCAGGAGGCTGAGGCAGGAGGATCATTAAAGTGATCCTGGTCTATAAAGTGAGCTCAAAGCCACCCTGAACTACATAGTGAGACCCTGTCTCAAAAAGACAAAAAAAAAAATTGATATGCTTTTATTAGATTTCCACAAAGTAATCGTGTGTGTCTGTCTATCTTTTAATCCTCCTTTCTATATCCTTGTCTTATAAAAAATGTGCCTTGTGTTTTCCCAGCAAGTATCTTCCAGCACCATTTCCCTGCAGCCATCGATTCCTTCCAGGATGCTGTGAGGTGCCTGTCAGAGTTCGCCTGCAATGCGGCTTTCCCCGACACCAGCATGGAGGCCATCCGGCTCATCCGCTTCTGTGCAAAATATGTCTCTGAGAGGCCTCGGGTGAGTTTGCAGCCTTGCACGTAGGTGTGGAGGGGAGAGGGTTGTGGGGCAAAGACCTTTCTTCCTAGCAAAGAGCTTCCTGGTCCATCTTTTAGGGATGTGTCCTTCCCCTGCACCAGACGTTTGTTTCAAATGCTGCTGTTTCAGGATTATGCCTTTTTGTTGTTTCGTATATATGAAATTATTTATTTTATTCATACTGAACTTTTACAGAGCATTCTAAAAATTTTTCTTGTAGAAGATAATAGTATTTTAGCTTTTGTGTTTTGGCAGAGCTCAAGGAGCTAGGCCTTTCTTTTGAAAGCAAATAAACCTACCTTCTAGGAAATGGCAATATGGCTTTGTGACATGCCTGAAAAGCATATTTGAAAATCACCTTTGGAGGGTGAATGTGTAGCTCAGTAGTAGAGAATGTGCTTAACATGTGTAAGATTGTGGTTTCATCCCGAGCAACCATAGCCACCAAAAATATCACCCTGTTTTCTCTCTAAAAGTGGGGTTTTCCTGTTTGTCTCATCTTTCTGAGCTGCTTAGCTTAAGTGGCAGTTCCAAAACATGAAATTGGGCAGAAAAGTGTGCCTAGACTTCAGTGACTTACACACACTTCGTCAGTCTTCTCTACAGATAGCCCTCTCTGATGCTGTCTCCATCTGGTCCCTCCAAGAGCACGTTACAATGTGATAGCAATGAGAACCAATACTGACTGGGTACTTAGTCTCTGTCAGGCACCACTGTGGGTGTTCCCTGCATGTTGATTCATTTAGTCCCATGTCTAGCCTACGAGATGAGTAATTATATCCCATCCACAGGGAAGTCAGCTGAAGTACAGAGAGAAATTGCCTCATGCACTCCATTTCCATTTCAAGAGCAGTTACAGAACAGAGGGGTCATAATTCAGAGGTAGGGCAGAGGGGTTTCGTATCCAGAATGTGGAAAGTCTACTGGATCTGACTGCGTGACCTTGGACAGTTTACTTAAGCTCTTAGTGACCCAGTTAACTCATTCGTAAAATGGGACCATTATCTATCTCTGCCTTCCTCTTGGGATTGTGGTGAGAATTATTAATCCATACATAGCTTATACAGTTCCTGGCCAGTCACAAGCAGGTGGTATATAGTAGTTGTTGTTACTACTTTTCAGTACTATGCATTACAGTATCATTCCAGAAAAATCATAGGTATTGAATCACCCTGGATATTTTACTAACATCATTTGACCTCCTCACCGTAACACCTCCCACGCCCAGGCCTCTTGTGATATGCCCCACTCACCATACTCTTAAACTCACTAAGATGCATGGGTTCATACGGGGAAGCTGCTCCAGGGCCTTTTGCACAGGTGATTATCTCTCCTTGTCTCTGGGATTTCCTGATGTACTTGCTGAATGGTGAATTAAGGAGAATAAAACAGGTGAGGTCTTAGTCTTTGCATAGCTCCTTTGCAGTTCTCTCCTCTGAGCTGTGACTTTTCTTACAGGTGCTACAAGAATACACCAGTGATGATATGAATGTAGCTCCTGGTGACAGAGTCTGGGTCCGAGGCTGGTTCCCCATCTTATTCGAGCTCTCTCGCATCATTAACAGATGCAAGTTAGATGTGCGGACAAGGTAACTAGGTCTCCAGTGTGGTGGCCTCTTAATATCACTGGAATGCGCCTCAGCTCTTACTCCCTGACTCCATTCCCTCCCCAACCCATTCTCTCTTCTGTGCCTGACTCGGTTTTTACTAGAGGACTCACGGTCATGTTTGAGATCATGAAGAGCTATGGCCACACCTTTGAAAAGCACTGGTGGCAGGACCTGTTCAGAATTGTGTTTCGGATTTTTGACAATATGAAGCTTCCTGAACAACAGTCAGAGGTAGGTGACATGGACAACCTGGAAATGAAAGGCTGTCCGGCCTCTATGGGATTACATTGTCATCTGCCCAGAGATCTGAAAAGTTCAAGCAAACAGTCTTCTTGGCCCTCCTGTGCTAGTGTCAGCCAGTTCAGGCACTCTACATCTGCCAAAGAGGGAAAAGAAGTCACGTAGTCTGCCCACGTGGTCCGCTGACTACTTGCCAGCCCAGCAGCCTCTGGCTGGGGAGCTTAGCTGTTGCAGTGTTACTTCTGGATTATCAGCAGAGAGTGGGAAGTCGCTGGCCCCTCAAAGGCTGGACTGAAGCTAGAGGTAGAGGTGCTGTTGCACATAGGAGACTTGTTTTGGAGAGGGGAGTATTTACTACTTGAAGGTGTTTTTATTATCTGCCTCCTACAGGTAAAAGGTGAGGAGAGAATAGTTATTCTTAAAACTTTTAGCTTGGAGACTACATTTTTTACCATACTTTTAGAAATACCCTAGTACATACAGAAAAATTCTACTAGAACTAGAGTTAATATTTTCACAAATTTCCAACTTCTGCATGGTTTAGATATGGTTGAAATTATAGTACAGACTTTTCTAGTCTTAAAATAGTTTGTCACCCATCATGGTGGTATACTTTTTTTGGTCTTTTTGAGACAGGGTCTCACTATGCAGTTCAGGCTGGCCTTAAGCTGACTTTGTATCCCAGACTGGTCTCGAACTTGCAACGATCCTCCTGCTCAGCGTCCCGAGTGCTGGGATTACAGGCATGTGCCACCATGCCCGGCTTGATGGTATATATATTAATCACAGCACATTGGTTGGGAGGCTGAGGCAGGCGGATCACAAGTTTGTGCCCAGTCTGGGCAACTTAGTGAGACCCTGTCTCAAAATAAAAAATGGGATAAGGATGTAGCCCAGCGCAAAGGTCTTGGGTTAAGTGTCCAGTGTGGGAATAAATGAATTTTTTTTCCTTATAAATGAATATGCATTCATTACAGAAAAATCAGAAAACAGACAAAAGCAAAGGAAAATTTCACATACCCACAGTCCTGTCTTCCACAGGCAACTACTGTTAACTCCTTCCGGTACCATGTGGGTGTGTGAAAACGACTCAGCATACCTCTGTGCACTGCTTTTTAAACAATACAGAAGTGTTGCGTAACTAACTTTTCTTCAGTTTTTAATGACTGCAAAATATTCCTGATTGTGAGTGTTCCAGAGTCTACAGACTTTTAGGTGTTTCAGTTTTTCTTTCTTAAGACAGCACTGAAGTGAACATTTTTTTGTAGCTACACTTTTCCTTGTGTTTGTCACTTGTTTTTGCCATAGAACAGATAACCTTGACTGTCGGGTTGGGCTTGCCTGTTCCTGAACCTTTTTATACAGCTTCTAAGTTGCCTTGCACATAAATCCAGTCCGTTGCACTTCTGTCAGCAAAGCGTAAGAATTTTTGTTTCTCCATACGCACTCCAGCTCTTTGCATATTTTAATTTGTTCAATCACTGTTGACTTGACTGGCCAAAAACATCACCCTAAAATGTTCTCTTGGTTGCTAGTAAGGTTGCATACTTTCTCTCCTTGATCATTGGTGTTGCTTCCCTTAATGAATTATGAGTCACACTCTTACCTGTCTATTAGGTTAGGTACCGTTTTTCTATTAATTTATTTTTAAATGTATGAATACCATACACATATAAGTTCCAGTTGATTCTGCCTTGTTATTTTTATTTCATTTTTAGTTTGGAAACATTAGGGCTGGGGAGATAGCTCAGCAGCACAAGTGCCTGCCTAGCAAGCGCAAGGTCCCAAGTTTGATTCCCAGTACCAAAACAAAAAACAAACAAATAAAGGAAATATTTTAGCTTCTAAGTCATGAAATCTACCAGTTTTTTCCAGTGTAGTGTGCATATCTGGAATCATGCTTAGCAACCCTTCTCGTTTCCATGACTTCATAAATAACTATATATTTCTCTGATAATTTCATGACATTTTTAATATTAAATTTTTGAAGTGGCTGTTTAGCATAGTTTCATGTTAATTTTGAATGACTAATATTTCATCACATGGATATACTTCATTTAATGCCCACATTGTTGGATGTTATATTATATCTATGTTTTCACTATACAGATGTGAATGTGGTAAACATTTTCTTCATAAACTTTTGCCCACAAGTCTTATTTCTTTCGGATGGATTCCTTGTGGTAATTTTACTGAGTCAGTGTCTGTGGACTATTCATACTTAGCGCCAAAGGGTTTTTCTCTTGGCAAGCAGTGTTGCCAGTAGTGTACAGAGAAAGTAGTTTTTAAGAATTACTGTTTTGTTTTTCCAGAAGTCGGAATGGATGACAACAACCTGCAATCATGCACTTTATGCCATTTGTGATGTGTTTACCCAGTTTTATGAAGCTTTGAATGAAGTGCTTCTTTCTGACGTGTTTGCACAGTTGCAGTGGTGTGTTAAGCAAGGTATTCTTCACGTCTTTAAGCATCATTTTTCTTATATAGTATTAACAAGAATTTAATTTTTTCTATAAAGCCGTGGATGTAAATTAAAAAGTACATTATGCAGTTTATTTATTTATTTTGGGGGGTTCTGGAAATTGAACTCAGGACCTACTTGCCAGGTAGGCACTGTTCCACTGAACTATATCCCCAGCCCATGTTATGCAGTTTAAATGGTGAAAATGTATATTTTGAAATTTAATTAGAAAAACCAAAAAAACAAAAATAAAAGCTCAGTGTAGTAGCACACACCTTTAATCCTAGCACTTGGGAGACTGAGGCAGGAGGATTGCCATAAGTTTAAGGCCACCTGAACTACATTGTTTAATGCCAGCCTGGACTATATAGTGAGTTTCAGGCCAGCCTGTACTACATAGTAAGTTTAAGGCCAGCCTGGACTGCATAATGAGTTTAAGACTAACCTGGACTACGTAGCAAAACCCTATCTCAAAAAACAAAACAAAACAAAAAAAGCCAGGCATGGTGATGCATGCCTGTAATTCCAGTACTCATGAGGCTGAGACAGGAGGATTGTTTTGAATTCAGAGCCAACCTGGGCAACATAGTGTGTTGAAGGATAGCCTCAACTACATACCAAGACTCTGTCTCAATCAACCAGTCAGTTAATCAGTCAATATTATTGGAACATAAAAACACTTTTCAGTTTATAAAGTACTTCTTTAAGACAGAATGTATTTGTATTTTAAAAGATGTATCCTTGTGCCTTATACTATCTACATTTTTTGAGACAGGGCCTTGCTGTGCAGTTCAGGCTTGCCTTGAGCTCACTCTGTAGCACAAGCTGGCCTCAAACTCGCAACGATCCTCCTACCTCAGCCTCCCAAGTGCTGGGATTACAGGCATGCGCCACCACACCCATCCACTATCCACTTTTATATGTTTGAAATTTTGTGTAGTAAAATTTTTTTAAATGTGCATTTGGAGTCAAGCAGTGGACATTTTTTGGCTGGAGAAGTTGTGCATTTATTTTGGGTGAGGGATAGGTAACCAGTGGGGCAGATCTGGATTCCATAGGATTTTGTCTTAGAGCGAGGCTGAATTCAGTTGTTTTTAAAAAAGTGACTCAGATTTAAAATAAATGATGTGGGGGCTGGGGATATAGCTCAGTGGAATAAGCGCTTGCCTAGCAAGCGCAGGGTCCTGAATTCGATCCCCAGTATCGCGAAAAAAAAAAACAAAAAAAAAAACAAGAGCCTGCTCTTTCCCAGGTACAGGATGCACTTTGGGGGCTAGGGATATAGCTCAGTGGAATAAGCGCCTGCCTAGCAAGCGCAGGGTCCTGAGTTCGATCCCCAGTACCGCCAAAAAAAAAAAAAAAAAAAAAGATGTGACAGCTATTGCTAGACGGCAAAAATTGCAAATGTGAGTAAATTTTTAGAAACACTGGTCTAACATTTTCTATCTTCTTTTTACTTTTTCTCATATATGAGCCAGTTAATTAAAGTAACAAAATGTTGACTTCTTGTATCATTAGTAATAAAACTATGATAAATCATTTTACCTCTTAATAACATGTTTAACCCATAAAACTCTTACTGCTGTCAGTAGCCTTGCTTCCTTAATTAAAAGCCTGTAAGTCCTTCAGCTGTGGTCTCCACCCTACAATAAATAGCATCTGGGACCTGGTTGATATCCAAACAGCAGTTCATGTTTAATGACAAATATTCTTGTATTAATTTGCAGATAATGAACAGTTGGCTCGATCAGGTACAAATTGCTTAGAAAACTTAGTAATATCCAATGGAGAGAAATTCAGTCCTGATGTCTGGGGTGAAACGTGCAACTGTATGTTGGATATTTTCAAAACCACCATCCCACACGTGTAAGTGTTGCTACTGTAGTTATTGCTTATCTCTTGTGCTCAGGTATCTTATAACACCTAGCTGCCTTTCATATTGATCATTTTCTTCTGTTCCCTTAAGTTTGCTGACATGGAGACCTGTGGGAATGGAGGAAGATTCATCAGAAAAACATTTGGTAGGGAGTTTATTTGTTTGGGCTTTTTTTCTTTTTTTGGTTATTTTTTCATATTACTCTAGTAAAGGATCAGTAATCCTGTACAGCTTGTACTTTTCTGATGGGAGGTCAGTAAAAAGTGTTGTAAGATTTAAGGAGGTCTCTTCAGCCAACAGAAAGCCGTTTGCGTTTCTAGCTTTTTCTTTGTGTGTCTGTGCACACGTGGTAGACCCCATACAATTGAAATGAGGGACCGCTTGGCACATACCATGTTAACATTGTGAGTATTTTTCTGTATTCCTAATGTTCTTTGTAAAAAGCCTTTTCAATGGCTGTATAATTATTATAATTCTTTAACTCTCCCTAGGATGGAGTCTTAGGCCAGTTCCAGTATTTCACTGTTAAAATAGCACCTCCCTGCCAGCTGTCCTTTCTGTTGCCCTCCTAGGTTACAGTGCTGTCCCCCCACCAGAAATGGTTCTTTTTTTGTGTGTGAGACCACATAAAGAAGACTTAAATTCAAACCCACTTTAGATGACCTTGTTTTCCTGGGCAGTGGGGAGGAAAGTGGGAACCAGGGCTGAATTGTGAACTTATATTCCCAAAGAACTCTTAAGACTGGCAGATTTTAAAAGGCATTTGGGACACAATAACTTAAAAGTAAAGCACATTATTTAAACATTTGCTGTTCTTTTTTAACTCTTTGGCTATTAATTAAAAAATAATTAGCTACTATATTACTTTAAAAAAAAAACTGGCAATTGAACCCAGGATACTGTACCCCTGGACTACATCCCCAGCCCTTTTTTAATTTTTATTTTTAAATAGGGTCTCACTAAGTTTCCCCAGCTGAACTCAAACTTTTCCATCCTTCTGCCTCAGCCTCCTGAGTAGCTAGAATTATAGGCATACAACACCAGGCCCAGCACTCCTGATTTACTTTTGAATTTAATCCTATAAAAAATGTGTTATAGTCATGATTACACTATAATGTGTAGAGAAATGCCCTGAGTTCTTATAGGAGAATGTGAATTGTAATGAGAGAAGGGCGTAATTGAAATCCCCCACACAGACACATATACCATGTATGTGTAGCCTCTGAGAAGCCCCTTTTACTGAGCTGAACAGGCACTGAAATTCAAGCAGAGCCAGCACTGGTAAGAGTCACATCTCTGCCCAGGCACCCAATTACGAATCAAAAGAAGTGAGCTTTGTGTTTTTCTCTGGTTTGCACTTAGGATGTGGACCTGGACCGCCAGTCTCTAAGCAGCATAGATAAAAATGCCTCAGACAGGGGCCAGAGCCAGCTCTCTAACCCGACCGATGACAGCTGGAAGGGTAGACCATATGCAAGTAAGGCTACTTTTATATTCAATTTGTTTTCATTTGGTTGTTATTTATTTTAAGTAGGTTACACATTTTCATGAGTCAGATGTGTAAAAGGCACCCAAGGAGTGAGCAGGATGAGCCTTTTTCTCCACTGAGCCTCCCTCTGCCTGTGCCTTTCCTTCATCAGCTGTGTTGCTGGTTTCTTGTGTGCTTCCTGGAGTCGTCCATGTGCCAGCAGATACACATGTGTGCAGTTTCATGTACGGTGTCCGCTTCCTGCCATTGCGGCAGTACTGCTTTGTATAACAATACATATGTCATTGGTTAGTGTACTTAGGAAATTCCTAGAAATCAAATGTAAGGGTCAATGAGGTGGAGCATTCACCACTATTGGACAGATATTTTCAGATTCCTATCCATAAGGTTGTGCCTATTTATACGATCTTTGACAACTCCTAGATAAAATTTAATGTCTCTGAAGTAATTTTAATTTGCTTTTTTTTTTTTTTTTGAGACAGGGTCTCACTGTCCTTGAACTCACTGTGTAGCCACAGGCTGGCCTCAGACTCATGGCTACCTTCCCAACTCAGCCTCCCAGGTGCTGGGTTTACAGGCATGCGCCACCACACCTGGCTAATTTGCAGTTTTCTAATTATGATTGAAATTCTGTTTAAGAACAATTTTCTGTGAGCTCTCTTGCTAATCTTTGCTCATTCGTAATGATTATTAACCCTTTTCTTACTGGTTTGGAGAAATCCCTTATATATTAGAAGTCCTCTTTTAGATATAAGTAAGTTCGGTTTTTTTGTTTTGTTTTGTTTTGGTACCAGGAATTGAACTCCGGAACTTGCACTTGCCAGGCAGGCACTTGTGCCACTGAGCTATATCTCTGGCCCTAGATATAAGTAAGTTTCAAACTATTTTTTTTTTCTTTTTTGTCATTTTGAGACACCGTCTCATTATGCAGTGCAGGTTGGCCTTGAGCTCATTTTGTAGCCCAGGCTGGCCTTGAACTCACAACGATCCTCCTGCCTTAGCCTCCCAAGTGCTGGGGTTACAGGCTTGCGCCACCGTGCCCAGCTCAAATTACTTTTTTTTTTGAGACAAAGATTCACTATGTAGTTCAGGCTGGCCTTGAAACCATGGTGCTCCTGCCTCAGTCTCTGAGTGCTGGGAGTACAGGCATGTACTACCATGCCCAGCTCAAATTACTTTTAACAGTTTGTCTCAATATTGCTCATGGTGTGTTTTACCTTTTTTTTTTTTTTTTTTTGAGGTTCTGGGGATCAAAACCAAAGGTTCATGCATACCAGGCAAGCATGGTACCACTGAGCCATACCTTCAGTTCTACTGCCCCTCATTTTAAAAAAAATAGGCTTAACAGTTGTAATGTGCCCAGCACTGCAGTGTATTTCACGGGTAGGATCTCATTAACCCTTATGGCAGTCTGTAAGAGATTGCAGTTTTAGATTTGAACAAACAGGGCATAGACACATGGTACAATGTGCCAGTGTGTCATAGAGTTGGGATCCAGACACATTTTTGGCAGAGGGAGGAGTTGGGACTTTTTAAAGTTGTGAGCCCCAGTTGTTTGTCTGCACAGCAATCCCTCCCCATCCTCAGCAACCAAGCAGTGCACATTAACAACAGCTGAAGCAGCACAATGGGAAAGGCAGTGTGCTCCCCCCCAACACTTTTTTTTGTGCTAGAGATTGAAGCCAGGGCCTTGTGCGTCTCATGTATGTTAGACAAGTACTATACCACCAAGCTACACATGCAACCCCTCAAAAGCTAAAACATTTTGCATGAATATGTGTTTATATAATTTCACTACCTTCAGAAACTTAAAAGATAATTTGACCTTCTTATAGTCAGTTGACAACCAAAACTTGCGAGGTACTTTTCATGGCTCACACTCGTGCCCCTAGCTATTGAGAACAGAGATAGATGGAATCTGAATCTAGTCAACAGGCAGAAACTGCATGGCTGATCTGAACAAGGCAGATTCAGTAGAAAGAATTGTTAGTGCTTGTCTAAAATGCACAAGATGCACATGGTGGTACACGCCTGTAATCCCAATTAATGAGGAGGCTGAGGCAGGAGGTTTGCCTTGGGTTCAAGGCCCGCCTGAAGTACACAATGAGACTCTGTCTCAAGAAACAAAACAAAAAAAGTAGTACAGAGTGCAGGAAGCTGTTCCTACTTCTGAGTTAGACAAAAAGTGGTGGATTAGTGATCCAAAAATGAAGAACTTAAAAGAGCTATTCCCACATCCACACAAAACGGAGAGCCCAGCCTCCTCAGGAAGGAACCTATCTGTGGTTAGGGCGGTCCAGAGCTGGTCCACAAGAGTGTCCCATGGAGTGACAGAGAAACTTGCTGGAGGATGTAAGACTTGCAGAGCTAATTCTGTCTCCTTTGGGCCTTTGCTCAGATATCGGATCTTTAGAAGCACATTTAAATTTGCAGCTTAACCCTGAAACTTCCTGTCTCTGTCTTACATCATCATCATTTGACATACTGGGCCTCACACTTTAATCTTTCCTACTATTGGCCAATTCATGGGACCAGGGGAGTGTTGCTCAGTCTATTCATTGCTATGCTACCATATCAAGGGTAGGAGCTCAGTGAACATTTACTCAGTATTGGCTGAATCATTATTAGGGTTAATCTTTATCATCTAATATAGATCAGAAACTGTTTGCCAGCCTTCTCATCAAGTGTGTGGTCCAGCTGGAATTGATACAAACCATTGACAACATTGTGTTCTACCCTGCCACAAGCAAAAAGGAAGATGCAGAACACATGGTTGCTGCCCAGGTAACGACAGCAGGCCTGGGGAGGGGTAGTGGGAACAGCCTTGTCCATGGGGATGTGGCCAGGAGGCTCCATGGGGCTGCCTAGATCCCATCATGCTCATCTCTTTCCAGCGCCACATTAATTGCCACATTATTCACTAGAAATTGGCCACAACGGAACCTTTTACTTCCCAGAAGCCAGCTTAGCAGCATCCTAGGTGGTCAGATGCCAACCCTTATCTAGATGCTGGAGAGGTGTTGTGGGGATTCGTTTTGTATGTGCAACTGTCTACATACGGGATTCTTAAAACAGACAGGGTCGAGCATCTGACAGTTGGGCAGTAACTTTACACTGTAAATTAAAAACTTACCTGCCTCAGGGCCGACAGACCCTGTGAGTAGCGGAGGGGTGGGGATTGCAGTGAGCCACCTCCCAGATCCAGTGCTGTGTTGCTATCCAGGTGGTGATTACTGCTGAAAAGCTACATCTGTACCCCCAAGTCTGCCCTTTTGTTTGTAAGAGTTCAGTTCTATAGTTTCAGTGTATTTACAAAGTACAAACATTGCTGCTGGCTGGCTGGAGAATCATTCTGAGTACTGTGAAAAGGAAATTCTGTGATCCTCAGCAGTGACTCCCCTCACCCCCTTCTCTAGGCCCTGGCAGCCACCAGTCTACTTCCTGTGTCTGTGGATTTGCCTGTTCTCTACGGTTCATTTAAACAGCATCAGGCAATATGTGAACTCTAGTGTCTGCCTTCTTTAACTTAGCATAAATGTTTTCTGGATTCACTCCTGCTGTCCTGTGTATCAGAGCTGCATTCCTCGTATGTCTGACTGAATAACACTACTGTGTAAAATATCACGTTGGGTTTATCCACTTACAAGCTGGGTTTTTCCCTCTTTTTGCTGTTACAAATAATACTGTTAGCGAACATTTGTGTACAAATTTCCTTGTGGACACGTGTATATATATCTTCAGAATGGATTTGCTTGGTCATGTGGTAACTGTTTACCTTTGTGAGAAACGGCCAGAGTTTGGAAAACACTTTCCAAAGCGGGGGGCTGGGGATATAGCTCAGTGGAATAAGCGCCTGCCTAGCAAGCGCAGGGTCCTGAGTTCAACCCCCAGTACCGCCAAAGAAACAAAACAAAACAAAACAAAACTTTCCAAAGCGGCTGCACTATGTGACAGTCCCATCCACAGTGCATGGAGGCCCCAGTTTCTCCACATCCTCACTGGCAGCTGTTGTTGCCTTTTTTATTATAATTCCTGCTGTGCCGTGCTAGTGGATTTGAAATGGGTATCTCACTGTGGCTTTGATTTGTATTTCATAATAACTAATGATACAGAGCATCTTTTGTGTTTACTGGGCATTTCTTTTGTACTTGTTTTTGTTATACCAGGGATTGAATCTAGGACCTTTACATTGAGCTACATTCCCAGCTCTTTTTATTTTGTACTTTGAGGCAGGGTCTTGCTGAGTCACTAAATTGTCCAGATGGGGCTCAAACTTGGAAACCTTGTTGGGTGTGGTCATGCACAACTGCAATCCTTGGGAGGCTGAGGCAAGAGGATCTCTACAAGTTTGAGGCCAGTCTAAGCTACATAATGAGTTCAAAGCCAGCTTGGACTGCATAGTGAGACCCTATCTCAAAAAACCAAAGCAAAAACCAAAAGACTTGTAATCCTGCTGCCTCAGCTTGCTAGAGTACTGGCATTATAGGAATACAGGAATGCACCACTATGTCATGCTGGTCATTTCTATATTTTTGAAAATGTCCACTCAAATCCTTTGCCCATTTTTAAGCTGCCACTCTCTCTTTATTTTTGAATTAAGAGTTTTTTATATATACTATATATTATCAGATACCTGATTTGGAACTATTTTCTCCCTGTCTTTTCAGTTTTTTTTTTTTTTTCTTTTCTTTTTCCATCTTTTTGAGGCAAAGTCTTGCTATGCAGTTCAGACAGGTCTTGAACTCACTTTGTAGCCCAGGCTGGCCTCGAACTCACAATAATCCTCCTGCCTCAGCTTCCCAAGTGCTGGGATTACAGGTGTGCACCACCATGCCCAGTGACCAGTTTCTTGATGTAGTCCTTTGAAACACAAAAAATTTTGTATTGTTACATATTTTTCTTTAATCTCTTGTGCTTTTGGTGTCAAATCTAAGAAAGCATTACTTAATTCAAAGTCATAAAGATTTAGGCTTAAGTTTTAAGAGTGTTATAATTTTGGGTCTTTTGAGTCTTTCAGTGCATTTCTGTTTATGATGAGAGGGAGAGGTCCATCACTGTTCTTTTGTGTGTGATATCCTATTGTCCCAAACCATTTGCTCCAAAATCTATTCTTTCCTTGGGGAATTTCCCTGGCACTTTTGTTGGAAATCACTGGGCCATAAATAAAAGGGCTTACTTACGGACTTTCCATTTTATCACACTGATATATGTTTGGCTTTATGCCCATGGAGCAATGTTCTGATTATTATAGTTTTTAGTTAAACTTTGGGAATCAGGAAGCGTGAACCCTCCAACCTTGGGCCTCTTTTTCAAGATTGCTCTGGCAGTGCTAAATCGCTTCCTTCTCCAGATGAATGTTAGATCTGCACATCAGTGTCTGCAATGAAATCAGCCAGGTTTTGCTACAGATTGCATTGAACTTACTGTTCAATTTGGGAGCCAATATGGTCTTACTGTCTGTGACCTCTGGCTTATAAAGATAAAGTTCTAGAAATCTCCAGAAATATTTCCGTTTTTTTTTTTTTTGGGCGGTACTGGGGATTGAACTCAGGACCCTGCGCTTAGCTAGGCAGGCGCTTATTCCACTGAGCTATATCCCCAGCCCCTCTCCAGAAATATAAAATCCCTAATCATGTCTCAGATTTGAGGCAACATGTTCAGTAAAATTTTCAGTCATTTCATACATGTTTTGAAGTCCCGATTGAAGCTTAAGAAGCGACTTGGACTCTCTTTACCAATCTCATGCTTTCAAGCATGTTCTTGCTTTTCAGTTTCTTTTTAAAATAAAAAGAGAACCTGACGGTGTACATCTCTAATCCTAGCACTCGGGAGGCTGAGGCAAGAAGATCACTGTGAGTTGAAGGCCAGCCTGGGCTACATAGTGAGACCCCGCCTCAATTAACTAATTTATTAAAAGAATGCAACTGTGTAGTAAAATATTTGGAGACACACGTTGGTTACACAATGAAGGCAGTAGTAACAAAGCTGAAACTTCGGCCAGCCTAAGCTACCGACACACAGCAGCTCAGGATGCGCCTTCCCCAGCAGTGCAATGTCTCTGTGGAAAGGGGTGCGGGCACTGGTGCGCATTTTATCAAGAGCAATCTCTGGAGAGTCCAGATTGCCTTTGTTTACATTCTCTATGCACAGGACTACTCCCTCGCCTCCTCTCAGCATTCCTGTCTGTTCTCTGTCCTGCAGCAAGATACACTGGATGCAGATATCCACATCGCAACGGAGGACCAAGGCATGTATAAGTACATGTCTTCGCAGCACCTCTTTAAGCTGCTGGACTGCCTGCAGGAATCTCACTCGTTCTCAAAGGCCTTCAACTCCAATTACGAGCAGCGGACCGTCCTGTGGCGGGCAGGTAAGACCACAGAGCAGGGTGGCTGGCTGGCCACCCTGGTTACCATCCTAAACACTCAAGTCTTTAGGAATTCCTGATAGCTCAGACATAGTTGAAATAGCTTCCTAGGTATTTTTTATGCTTATTGTTGGATTTCATCCCAATGCCAGGAACACTGCCTCATATATAACAGTCTCAAAAAGTATTTGATAAGAAAATGAAACTTGGAGAACTGAATTGATTTTGTAAGTCACGAAATTTGACATTAAATATGATAAAATGATGTTAAATATGATAAAAAGATAAGCTGGTCATTGTGGCAAACACCTAATCTCAGCACTTGGGAGGAGAAGGCGGTTGGGTCATCAAAGAGTTCAAGACCAGCCTAGGCTCCATAACTCAAGACCAGTCTGAACTGATAGTGAGAGCCTGTCTCAAAAGAACAGAACAACAACAAAAATGCTGATATAAAAAGTATGGTAGTCTTAAGAAACAGAAATAGTCCTACATTTTTCTGAGGCTTTACAGGTTCTCCTCCATTCCTGCCTCTAAAAATAAAGAAACACATAATTCCTGGAGTAAATACATGTATTTTTTTCCAGATGTGGTGGTGAGATCTTATTATTTGAACTTTGTACAAAAGTGGTACTTTAAATAACATTTGTAGTTTTATCATTATTTTCTTTAATTATCATTATTTTAATCTTTTCCCCAAATGCCTGTTTTAATCTCTAATGGACTGTCATTTTTCCCTGTGGCTTTAAAATACCCAGATGTTTTATGTCTTTGCCTATAGCAAAGTTTTGTTTATGAGAGCAGTTTGCACATTATTTGGCTGATGAGAACTATTTTGTTTTAAAAACTGCATTTTTATATATACTTTTTGGGGAAAAAATTATGGCTTAGAAAAATGGTAGAACCAGACATGGTGGGGCACACCTGTAATCCCAGATCTCAGGAGGCTGAGGCAGAAGGGTTTGCTGTGAGTTTAAGGCCAGCCTGGGTCACAAAGTGAGCTCAAGGCCAGCCTGAACTGCATAGTTAGACCTTGTTTCAAAATGACCAAAAAAAGAAAGAGAAAAATGCTAGAATTCTTAGGAGGTATTACATTTGAGAAGATGCGACTAATGGCTTTACTGGTCAACAAGCAGGTCTGACTGGCAGTCAGGGCGTCAATACAGAGAATGATGTCCACAGAGTCCAGACTATCTCTGTGTAGTATCACAGTTGAGCTTGTTAAAGCTATGAATGGTTCAGTGTTTCCTGAACTACATACTAGTTACCTCACCATTTCTCAGTGTCCTCCTGACCGTGTGCTCTAGTTATTGACTTTCTGATCTCCAGGTTTTAAGGGCAAATCTAAACCCAATCTTCTCAAACAAGAAACCAGCAGCCTGGCCTGTTGTTTGAGGATCCTTTTTCGAATGTATGTTGATGAGAACCGCAGGGATTCCTGGGATGAAATACAGCAGCGACTTTTAAGGTAAGATCAACTTCCCATCGAATTTCCTATCTGTTATATACAAAACATATGACAACAACACTGTGAACTGAAAAGAGTAGGAGAAAATTACCTCCACACTGACACCTCCACAGGTGTCTCCTGTGTGGGGATGCCTTTCTTTCACTGTTTCTGTTTTGCGGTGCTAGGGAGTAGACCCAGGGTCTTTGCACTGAGCTACATCTTCTTCCTTCCCCTAGACCCTGCCCTTATCTTTTAAAACTGGGTTTTACTAAGTTGTCTTTCCTAGGCCTAAAGTTGTAACCCTCCTGCCTCAACTTCCTGAACAGTAGGATTACAGCAGGTGCTACCACAACTGGCCATTTCACTGTTCTTAGTGCTTTGAAGAGGGAATGCAGGGCCTTGCTTACGTCACTTTTGAGTCCCACCGACACAGAAACCTGGGTAGTAGAAAGTCCTCTGACCCCAGAGTCCTAGGGCTGTAGTGAGGTGTGCAGCCCTGTAGTCCAGAATAGGTCACCATCCTCCTTGGGACCAGGTCCTTTTCAACATTGCTGTTATTTCTAATGTCCCATCATCCTTTCTTTCCAAGAAGAAGGAATTGGAATCATATGGATTCCAGGGTGTGCCTCAGTCAGGTATTCGGAAATGTGTCCATGGGGAGAGAATAGGACACTAGCAAGAAAGTCCCAGAGGGATGTCCCATCATCCTTTCTTTCCAAGAAGAAGGAATTGGAATCACATGGATTCCATGGTGTGCCTCAGTCAGGTATTCGGAAATGTGTCCATGGGGAGAGAATAGGACACTAGCAAGAAAGTCCCAGAGGGAAAAGTAGATCTTTGCCACCCACCTTCTGGGCTTCAGCAAAATGGTGACGTCTGCTTGTCTTCCCAGTTACTTGAGAGGCTGTAGCAAGAGGATCACGAACTCAAGCCCAGCCTGGGCAATTTAGTGACTTAGTGAGACCATCTCTCAAAATAAAAAAAAAGCAGTGGAGCTGTAGCTTAGTGTGAAGCTAAGTTGTTTCAACCTCTAGTCACACACACACACACACACACACACACACACACACACACGAGATACTGATGACAGGGTCTGAGCCTTTATTTTTTTGAGTTCGATGAACCTAAGTCCTTGCGCATGCTAGCTACCTCCTTTTACTCCTTTAGAATTTAAAACAGTACCATGCAATACTGGCACCAGTGTAGTAAGGCCCATAATTCTGCATGGCTGGTAGGAGTGTACAGTGACATGATCTTTCTGGAAAGCGAGTAGAACTGTATACCAGGAGCCCTAAAATGTTCATTCTTCTTTACCCAGTAATTCCATTGTTATGAAATCTAATAAATTTAGAACGATAAACCAGGATTCCCAGATAGAATACTCATTGCAGATTTAACTTAAAAAAGAAAAAAATTTGAACAGTTTAACTGTGGCTTAGGTAACTGTGGAATATCCTATGATGGAATATTTACAGACATTAAAAAAGAACTTGTGTTACAAGGCACAATAATGTATATTTGTAATCTTAGCACTGGGAAGGCTGTTGAAGGAAGACTCCAAGTTTAGGGCCAGCCTGGGCTATACAATGAGGGTCTGTCTCGACAGAAAAAAAAGCAATTGTACATGACTGCAAGGAAATAATTACATAATTAACTATGAATAATAAATTCTTTTGTATTTATTGTGCTGCACATACTGAGTCTAGCCTTGGCCGTGTGCTAAGCCTGAGCTAAGCTGTATTTATTTCATTGACTCTTACAGCAGCTCTCTGAGTTTGGCAGTTCTTTATCCCCATATAGCTGAAGAAACTAGGGCTCAATGATTTGGTCAAGATTGTACAGCCAGGCTAGGTACCCAATACATAATCATTGCAAGAATCAGTAGTACCTGAACCAGCCATGATAGCACACACCTATAATCTAAGTACTCTGGAAAACTGAGTCAGGGAGATCACAAGTTCAGGGCCACTTGGGGCTATATAGTGAGTTCAAGGCCAACCTGAGCTACCTAGCAAGATTCTGTCTTGAAAAGAGAAAAGGAAAAAATGATCAGTTCCCCCACTGAATATGAAATGCTAATCCATGTGATGTGCCCCTCTCTTAATTGTAGTGTGTGCAGTGAAGCTCTTGCCTATTTCATCACGGTGAATTCTGAAAGCCATCGGGAGGCCTGGACAAGTCTCCTGTTGTTACTTTTAACCAAAACCCTCAGAATAAATGATGAAAAGGTATGAACAAGTAACCTGTGATATTTCCCCTAGAACATGAAGTTTGAGTGCCATTCACTCAACGTTTGAAGCAACTGGTTTTGGATTTTCTCAAGGATGCTCAAATAACTAGGACATTCTAGGTGCTTTGGATAGAAGTCAATTCATTATAAACAACAGGTGCTTTTGGATAGTAGGTCCTTCTTTCTGCACAGACACTAGTGGAGTCTGAAGTAGAAGCTATGTGTGTGGCTGCTGGGAACACCACAGTGACTTTCAGTGTGGGAAGAGAGGGGTGAGGTTGTCAAGTGCTGGTTTAGACCCAGAACTTGCTTTACAAAATGAGAGGACTGGACTGGGGATGGGGATATAGCTCAGTGGAATAAGCGCTTGCCTGGCAAGTGCAAGGTCCTGAGTTCAACCCCCAGTACCACCAAAAAAATAGAACAAAATGAGAGGACTACTGACTTGGAAGTAAGACTATCTTAATATAATTAAAAGAAATTAAATGTAATTGAAATAGGTTTTAATTTGGAAGTTTTTTGGTAACAGATTTCTAATAGTAAAACAAAGTACCAGCATTATGTGAGAAGTTTCAAGGTAAGATGAATACTTTTTGAAAAACTGGTGCAAAAAAATATAGTTCCATGTCTAATTGTATCTTTCTGCTTCTCTCCTACCTCAGTTCAAAGCGCACGCCTCAATGTACTACCCCTACTTGTGTGAAATTATGCAGTTCGACCTGATCCCCGAGCTCCGAGCAGTTCTGCGGAAGTTCTTCTTACGGATAGGTGTCGTGTATAAGATATGGATTCCAGAAGAGTCAGCACAGGTACCAGCAGCACTGACACCGGTGTAGCAGCGCTGAAGGCCACTGCTGCAACTCTGCAGAGCATTCATCATGCCATCTCTGACTGCCCTCTCTTGAAGGGTCACACGGAAGCAAGGAGCAGCCATCTGGGACCTCAGAATGGCCTAGATAAGGTCGGCCTCTGCGCTGGGCTGTCAAAGGTCCCAGCGACTAAGGCTGGTGGTATTTCATTAAACTGTTGCACACCCAGTTAATACAGTAGGCGGGAATGTCTCACTTGTCGTTCCATTTTATTGATTAAACTGTCTGTTCTGTCACTGCAAATGCCATCATTTCCTAGCAGAGTCCACGACTGGCTGTCAGTGTTTTGTCAGAGGAAATTACTCTCCTTGAAAATACTGAACATAGCTATATAGGTTCATGATTATTAGAGAGTATATTAATAAAATTTCTTGTTAACGGCTGCCCTAAAATATGCCGGGTATTTGTTGTTGTTTGAGTGTGGTGAAGAAATTTAAGTGTTTTTGTCAGTTATGAGTCAGCCATAGTTAGAGTAGTTTGGAGAAAGATAGGGGAAAGGTTGTTTTTTATGTTTTGTTTTATTAATGTCTGAGTGATTTTTAAAAAGTATTTTACAAAAAGATACTGAAGATTTAATTGAAGGCAGAATTTAGTAATTAAGTTAGAATTAAGAGCTTGCAAGGTTAAAAAAATGTAGTGCCTCATGGTGCACCCTGTTTTAGTAACTTGGGGAGAAAAGGTCTGTAGGAAAATGTAAACAATTTCATGAAGATGATTAGCCTTCCTTGAAGTATTTGTGAATGGGTGTTCAATTAAAATTTCCGGAATACATTATCCATCTCACACTCTGAAATCTACTATATGAGTAGTAATGAAAATGAAGTAGAAATTACCCAGAGTTCACTTATCTTTGAGTAAACTATTTTATTTTTACCTCAGAAGAATGTGTGTACTGAGAGTGTCGCTGCTTTGCACAGTCCCCACTAAAGGGACCTCCAGAGGTTGGGACAGTAATTTCATGAGAAGTGTTGTTCCCAAGGTCACCTCTCAAGGTATCATGATAGAACTAGAGCTGCCATGGGGCCAGCACAGCTGAACTGTGACTGTGGCAGGAGGTGGCAGGTGCTTAGCACTTCTGTTATTTGAACCAAGGAGCCCAATTCTTTGTCAAGATTAGATCTGGGGTCCTTCAGATGTTTCTGAAAATGCAATACTCTGAACTGCACTAGAGGCGCCTTTGTGCAGCTCACGTCAGAGCAGGCAGCCTGTGGGTGCGGCAGCGTATTTGGAAGCTTAACTTATCCTGAGTCCATGAAAAAGAGAACACACGCTTCGTTCTCGGCCCTCACCCACTGCTCGGTGAGGGCAGCACTAGGGGTTAGCAGGTGTCACGCAGAGCGATGCAAACACACAGACGTCTACCTGCACGCTGGTCCTGTACATTGGGTTGTATTGATGTCAACTCTGGTGCCTTAGAAGCCAGTAGTTTGGGAATCTATCTGTAAAATCAGATACTTTTTCTTTCTGGAGAAGGATTTCTGGTGCTTTTGCTTATTACTAAGAGACTGGTTTCTTAAGTTTTTGTTGTGACTGTTGTTAACAACCTTGAGAAATGTTTAGTTTGGATAGCAGTACTCTTATCCACTTTGTTTCTTGCCCAAAAGTGTTCTGATTTCTCTACCAAAGAAAAAAAATCAGGTTTAGGTTTTTAACTTTATTTACATACATTAGATAAGAGGAACTATGTCACTTAGCAGGAAAGGGCCCTGGGAGAACGTCTTACCGTGAATGGAACAGAAGGACATTTGAGTTACTTGTCCTGGAATCCATTACGTCCTTATGCTGCACCCTGAAACCTACACCTGAGACCTGCCCTAGTACTGTCTTCTGTCCCCGCCCAGCAAGCATGTCACCTTCACCACTACCTTTCTACCACAGGCTGAAGTGGGGAGCAGGCGTGTTGGCTCATTGAGTGCACCCTGCATGCAGCCACACTCCGGGTTGGTGGTTTTTCCTTTCCTTCTGAGGTTCTCACACAGCACTGCTCATCAGAACTTGCCAGTGTCCCCTGCCTTCTCATCATTGCCTGTTGCAGGGTAGGAAGTGTGTCAGTGCATTTTATTACTTGCTGAAACAGTCAGGCTTGAATTTCTTTTTAATTTTGTCTTTTAGAAGATGTAATTTTCTGAATGAAGCATTTTAAAGCAAAAAAAAACAAAAACAAAAACAAAAAAACCAGATGTATACTTGGGTGGCAGAGGCAGGAGGATCACTGGGAGTTCGAGGCCAGCCTGGGCTACATAGTGAGTTCAGGGCAGCTTGAACTACGTAGTGAAACCTTGTCTCAAAAAAAAAAACAAAACTGGATGTAAAACCATTCAGGCTAATTTTTCTTGTCAGTGGTCAGTGGGCAACAGCAAATCTCTGACCTCCAGTAATAAGCCATTCAGGCTAAGTCCTTTTCTTGTGAATAAATCTGTTTCTCATGGTAAATGTGGCTTAAGCCACTCCAACACTAGTGAAAAGGATGTGTGAAGCTCTGCAGCATTGGGCCAGGATGCTACCTTACAAGTAACAAAGGGAGGAGCACACAGCATTTTCCAAGGCCTTGTTTCTGTCGCAAAACGCTTTCAGTGTTGATTGTATGCACTGGGTCTCTAGAGAAGTTTTTGTTATAATACTGCTGCTTTGAGCAATTTTACTTTTCTTCATTGTCTGTGA
Organism: Dinomys branickii; assembly: GCA_004027595.1. NCBI lineage: Eukaryota > Metazoa > Chordata > Mammalia > Rodentia > Dinomyidae > Dinomys > Dinomys branickii. Next base: position 45,839 of record PVLD010008550.1, read on the forward strand.
GGGAAATCACCAGCTTTGGCATCTTAACAACAAACATGGGAAATCTTATTTCTAACATGCACCTTTAGAATCAAATATACCTTTTCCTTGTGCTCCTTATGTACAACCAAAGAACATACATTATAAAAATCATATCATATCTGAAAACACAACATTTTCCTCTAACAGGTGACTTTTGTACAAAATGCAAAAAAAAAAAATCTATACTTTTTTTGTTTTTCTTTTGTGATTATGGCTACACCATCAGTAATCTTCACAGGTACTAACAGGACCTGCCGACAAGTGCAGATGTGACCATCTCCTTCACGTGTTTGTTGCTAGGATGCAGATGGATATTGGTTTCAGTGGAAGCTGGATCCTTAACAAGTTCTGTTGCAATATTTTGTGTTAAGGTAGGCACAGCTTGAACTCATGTGAAATCCTGGAGTTTTGCTACCGGCAGCTTTGTAGTTTGGGAAACAAAGACACCAAAGCTGAATATTTTAAAGAATGACTATATCTGGAAATGACACTCATCAAAGATACAGTTTCTCTCAGTATTCTAATTTTAAATTTTTTTATCTGCATATTTGCATCAAACACTTCTTTATGTGCAAAATGTATGTTTTACTTCCCTAAATGCCTAAAAATTAGTTACTAGCTTTGATTTAATCTATACACAATGATTAAGTGCTTTTAATATTGGTAATTTAATGAAAAGCATTCCTTGCCCAGTGGATGTATACATTTTCGAAAGAATAAAGCAGAATTATATAATATGAAATGCTATGTAAAGTTTTCTATGTAAAAATAATATGTATAATACTGTTAAAATATCCTATGCTTTGATCAGGTGGTAAATTAATAAAGTTTTAAAAAGTAAAGTTGTTTTTAATATAATAGTAATTGTACACACCAAGCCAGTTTTCAGTTAGCTCATTTGTTCTCGGGGCAAACATAAGCTTGTAATTTTCAAATGGTGGCAAAATTTGGTCTCTACATTTAACACAAATAATTATTAATAGAATATTGTCTTAATTTTTTATAAGAAACATTTCCGTTTTCCAAGATGAAATGGGAAAATCCAGTCATGATCAGATTCTTATACATCCCTTGAGTCCACTTTACCTTACTAATTAATCTGACCAGTGGTGAGCTTACAAGAAAGCAGAAACGTGCTGCTGGCGCCAAGATGGGCAGACTGGCGGGCACCGCATTGGGCTGACTGACCTGCGCTGAGTCTGGGCTCACGTACAAGCACTGTGAAGTCATGGTATGGCATGGTTTGTCTTCCCTCTCTGAAATACCCTGTTAAAGTTGCAAATCATTTACCTTAAAGTATTCCACTTTTGAAACTAATGACGTTGTCATTATTACTTCTGGAAGCTAAACCACTTACCTGTGTGGAACTAAATGTCAGGAACTTCCAGGGAAGAAAAAAGAGCACGCACCCCTCCTGGAAAGCTCCCCAGAGGGGAGGATCGCATCTCTTCCGAGCAGGCAGCACCTGGGCCACGGCCAGACCAGTGTTCTTCAAACACTACCAACCAGTGGTTTGAAGTTTTTTGCGGGGAATAGATGTGACACTTGGCAATGTTTGGGGACATTTCTGGTTGCCCCAGCTACGGTAGGGGTAGCTATTTGTATCTAGGAAGTAGAAGTCAGAGGTGCTGCTACACTGCCCCTGCAGCACTGCATTCACAGGCCCAAGTGTTAGCTGTGTGGGGCTGAGAATTTCAACACTAGAAATTCTACAGTGACTTCCTGCCTCCGTGGAACTCACTGTGCAGCCTAGGCTGACCTCAAACTCACAGCGATACTCTTGCGTCAGCCTCGAGTGCTGGGGTTACAGGTGTGTGCTACCATGCCCAGCCCAGCTTGTACACTGAGGTTTTAGGTGGGCAAACTCACCCCAACAGGCCTACTGACACTGTGTGTGGACTGCATGGCTCCGAAGCTTCTGTAATTTTTTAAATCTCACCTCACTGACCATTAACTCGCTTCCGTTTTGTCCAATTTGTTAACATACCTCAAAATTGACTATTTGTGATGATTTGCATTCCATCTTTGCTTCTGCTGGGTTACATGTTCTTTCCCTGGATGTCTCCATGGCTAGTTCCTTCTCAGTTCAACTTAAATGTTTATTCCCCCGGGGGTGACCTTGATCACAGTTACCTTTTTAGTGACCTCAGAGCGCACCAAAATCAGTGATGTTAATCTTCCTTCAGCTACAGTGCAATCTGGAGAGGCCATGGGCCATTAGTTTATGAAAGTCTCCCTGGTAGGAACACAGTGCCTGACACATAGTAAGTACTCAATAATATCTGGTACTGGGAATGGAACCAAGGGCCTTGGTCATGCTAGGCAAGCACTCTACCACTGAGCTATATACCCCTAGCCCTTTATAAAATTTGTTTTGTAGCCAGGCCTGAGCACACAGCTGTAATCCCAGCACTTAGGAGGCTGAGGCAAGAGGATTATTATAATGTTCAGGACCAGCTTGGACTACACAGTGATTCCAAAGCCACCCTGAACTACCAAGAAAGACCCTGTGTCAAAACTCCAAAAGGAATAAAGAAATTTTATTCTGAGACAGAATCTAGTTGCCATCCCAGAGCCTGTACTGAAGCCTCACTTCTCCCTCCCCTAAAGGCCTGGAGGAGGAAAGAACGTCATGACTTCTTCCTGGGAGGATATTCCTGATTGTCTGCTGCCCTGCTTCAGGCTGTACATGGAAGCCAGGGTCTTGTTCACACTTCGGAAAGCACCTCATTGCTTAGCTACATCCCTAGCCCCTCACTGCTCATTTTTCATACAAACCATTTCAACCTCTCTCAACAATTCCATGAAGTTGGTACTATGATCATCACCATCCTGCATTCATTCATTCATTCATTTATTTATGTTTCTTGAAACTGTCTCACTATGTAGTTCAGACTGGCCTTAAACTCACTATGGCGCCCAGGCTGGCCTTGTGCTCACAGTGGCCTCAGGCTTCCGAGTCCTGGAATTACGAGGGTGCACCACCAGGCCTGGCTTCATCCCTGCTTGTCATAGCAGGTCCCTGCACTCAGATGGCCTGAGGTTACTTGGCTGGTTGGAGGCTCTGGATTCCAGCTTGTAAACTCAGCCCCACACCATTTCTGGGTCCCACTTCCACTGCAACCTCGGTGCCCCTATCTGTCAGTCTCGCCCCATGGAGGAGTCTCACACAAGGGGAGGGAAGGGCTGCTTTGAGGTTAGGTGGGGCACCGCCAGTGTGGACAGAACACACGTAGCATAATGTTAACATTGCAAGCTCTGGGACAGAAAAACAAATGTAGGTTCACATGCAAATACAAGTGCTATGCCAGACGAATTGTTTAAATAAAATACATTCTCTTTCTTCCTTTAGGAATAACCTAGAAGACCAGGTTCAAAGACCAGGTTTGGTCTCCTCACCAAAACGTGGCAGCATGGGAGAAACGGCTCCAAGACCTGTGACCCGCACCCTTCTTCCAGCTTCAGCTTCAACCTGCGCTCCAGGGCTCTTTAGTGTGTGTGCGCACGCACGTGTGTGTGTGTGTGTGTATGTGTGTGTGTGTGTGTGTGTGTGTGAAAGAGGCCTCCCCTGACCTGCGCCCACGGGTAGGGAGTTTCAGGATCCTTTGCAACCACATGGTCTGAAAGGCACCACATAGGTGCTACATGAGCACACACATTTGGTCCATGCGCACCTGGCCTGTGGAGAGCAGCAGCTCGAGCAGGAGCAAAACCCTCTAAAGCAGAGCCCATGGCAAGGGTTTGATTCCCAGGCCCAAGACAGCACCATCTGTGGGAGGGGAGGACTTAACACAGCAGGTGCCAGAAAACAAACGGTGGGGGTGGGGCTGAGGTGGAGGTCGGTGGTGGAGCAGGTGTTCAGCATGCATGTGCCCCTGCGCTTGATTCCTGGCAACAAATAAATAAAAATACACTAAATAAAAGAAAGGCACCATAGCACTTGCCTGAAGTCCTAGCTACTCTATAGATGGAGGTGGCAGGATGGACCAGACTGGGCAACTTAGTAAGACTCCATCTCCCCCCTCCAAAAAAGAAACCGGGTGTGGTAGTGCAGCCTCTAAGCCCAGTGCTCTGGGAGGCTGAGATGGCAGGATCACAAGTTCAAGCCTGGCCTGAGCAACTTAGTAACTTACCAAGACGTCCATCTCAAAATAAAAAGGTCTTGAAAAGCCCAAGGCTCAGTCCCCCATACTGCAAATAAACAAAAAGATAGTGGGGGAGGAGCCTATATAATTCTGGGATTTACTTATTTTAATCAAATAATGACCATACGCTTGCTGGGCCTTTCAGTCCCTGGAGCAGCAAGCCTTCAATCCCTACGGTGGGCTGGGCTCTGTGCGGAGGCAGCTGGGTCTGTGACAGAGCCAGCGAGTAGACCAAAAGCGAGGCCTGGGGTTTCAGTGGTCACCACTGGTTCTCTTTTCCCACACGCAGTATGTAGACCGCAGGATCCCAGGGGCTCGATCTCTAAAGCTCAGCCTGAAGCTATCAGTTTCTCTCCACGTGCCCCGCCACCCACCCTCGTCCTGGCCACGACACGGCTGTCCTGGGTGAGCCCAGCGGCCTCCTCATTGGCCTCCTCGTAATGCCTTTCCTCCCAAGATGGTTCACTCCCACACAGCAATGGGTGACCCTTTGTGTGTGTGTGTGTGCGTGTGTGTCTTTTTGGGACAGTCTTGTTATGCAATTCAGGCTGGCCTTGAGCTTGCTTATGTAGCCTAAGCTGGTCTCAAGCTTGCAACAATCCTCCTACCTCGGCCTCCCGAGTGCTGGGATTACAGGCGTGCTCCACCAAGCCTGGCCAGGTGACCCTTTAAAAGTATACATTTGGTAGTTATCTTGGGGTGGATACCCTTAAGACATGGCCCAGTCACTGGCTTATAAAGGCCTATGTCACTTGGTCCCTGCAGGCTTCTCTAACTCTACTTCATTAAGCCCAGCCTAGCCATCACTTTGTGAGTCCAGGATCACCTTCACAGTGCTGTGTTCTTGTTGAAAGGTCCATTTCCTCTCTCGGGGACTTCCCTGATCATCTCTTTTACCTTCCAAGTCACTGATTGTCGTATTACCTGTTTTTATTTTATTCTCTTAGCACTTTACCAAGATCTGAAATTGTTTCGAAGACTTCCCTCTGTATGACACGCTACGTCCTTGAATCTGCACAGTTCGTTCAACTGTTAAAAGTTACTAAACTACGCGCCAAAATAGGTTACAACCCAAAAGCCTGTATCGGAGTCTCAGTTCCTTTCAGAAAGACCGGGTTTGTGTGAAAGCCAGAGAACACAGCCAGAAGACGCGTTCGCTTGTGACGTCACGAAAATAGCGTGGATCAGATTGGCCCTTCGAGCCTGGGCGGGGCCGGAGCATTCCTGGCCCCGCCCCACGCGGCGACCCGCTCACACATGCGCTCTGGCTGCAGCTTGGCTGCCGCGCCATTTTGCCTGGGTTTGAATGTGAGGCGGAGCAGCAGCAGGAGCGGGTACTGCTTGCTACAGTGTGCGGCTGGGATTCCCTCTTCTGTTCCTGTGTCTCCACAAGGTGAGGCGCGGGGCGTGGGCGGCCTACCAGGGTGGGTCCTGGGTCCCGGTGAAGGAGGTTGAAGCGCTCCCGGCACTTCCAAGCGCCAGGAAGCGAAGACCGCAACTCTAGGTTAGAGCCTTAATGTAGGCCTCTGCCACGGGTGGCGCGCACCAGCCAGGTCCTTGCCTCCCCAGAAAAGATCTACCGCATCCCTTAGCGTCTGGGCTCGGGCCCACACTTACCAGCCCCAGGGCCTGTGAGGGGCGAGGGCGGCTGAGGCGCGGCCTAAGATGAGCCGCCTAGCGCCCACCCCTTCCCCTGCAGCGCTACTCTGATTGGTTGCGCCGGCCCCTTGTCGTCCTGAGGGTTGTCCCTCATTGGTTGCGTTCGTGCGTCAGTTCTCCGCGCGCCGGGCCCTGCAGCGTGAGCGGGGTGTGAGGAGACTGGGCCTGTCGGGTTCTGAGGTCCCTGCGGGGAGCAGGGGCCAGCGATCGCCCTTCCGGTGTAGCGCCAGGCGCCTTGAACTCATCTTTATTTTCTCTATGCTTCCGTTTCCTTGACTGGAGTAAGCATTGCGACCTCACTTTGTTGAGTTGTGAGAAATAATTTCTAGTGCTCGTACCTGAGCCATAATAAATGGCCACGAATACGGACTCCACCCTCTTAGGGAGTTTGGGTTTTGGAGTTACGTCCCCTGGACGCCGCACTTAGCCTGGTCCTAGGAGTGTAGTTTAGGGCTAGTCCCTTCATCTCTGCGAACCTGCATTTTTCTCTGCAGTGATATTAAGTGATTTAGAATCCGCTGAGTTCAATACTGTGATTTACAGAGGTTTTTCCAGAGCTGACCTTTGTCAGCTTCTCCTACCTCTTTCTCCCCTTAACCCACGAGCTATACTGACCTAGGCTCTTTTAGTTTTTTGAGACAAGGTCTCGCTGTGTAGTCCAGACTGTAGTCTTCAACTCAGTATGTATTGGGCTGGCTTAGAATTTGAGGTAATACTGCCTCAGCCTCCCAAATGCGGGGATTATGGGTGTCCACCGCCACACCCGGCCACCCTAGTTTTATTTACTCTGGCATTCACCTCATCCCACAATTGCTTATTGTTTCTTGTCTTTTCTGGACTGCTAGAATATAAGCAGTTTATGTCTTGTTTATGCTAGTATGTACTTGCCACCCCACAGTATTATTTATCCGTAGAAGCACAGTAGAGAACTCTTCATGTGTGAGTGCCACCTTTGCTCTTCTCCTCACGTTGTGTGCCCATGATCATTTCTTTGGCCTGTGTGCCTCCATTTTTGTGTAACTTCTGAGGCTCATCTTGTACCTAGTTTCTCCCCTCCCACCCTTTATCTTGCCATAAGGCAAGGAAATTTTTTTCTCTTTTGGTTACTCTGATTTTTTCAAGTTGGGGTCTGGGATAGAGGAAAGTTAAAATCCTACACAGGCTTGCATGGGTGGGAAAGCAGTGCTGTGGTTGGGGAATTAGTTTCATTTAATAACTGTAGTGAAACCTATTTAATCTCTGGAGATAACAGTGAAGAAACCAAAATGGACAAGGCCTCTTCCCGCGAGGAGCTGGTATTCTAGTGGGTGAGGAGGAAAAAAAACCAAGAAAACAAATGAGTAAACTAGATTATTTCAGGTATTGACAAATGACAGAATGATGTGGCAGGCAAGAAAGCTGCTCTTGGGAGGTAATATTTGAGCAAGGGTCATCCCAGAAAAGGTGAGGGAACAGAAAATTCCAGACAGGGGGAATGGCTTTCTAAGCAGAAAAATGTAAAGGCTCAGGGACAGAGACAGGCTTTGGAGTACTGGAATTTTTGAGGATCATTCAGGTTGCTATAGTGCTGTGTATAGAAGTGTCCGGGCCCAGATGCATATAGAGCTTTGTGGACAGTATTAGGATTTGATTCTAAAGTGATAGAGCTGGGCGTGGTGGCACAGGCCTGTAATCCCAGCACTAGGGAGCCTGAGGCAGGAGGATCCTTGTGAGTTTGAGGCCAGCCTAGGCTACAAAGTGAGTTTGAAGCCAGCCTGAACTGCATGGTGAAACCCTGTCTCAAAAAGACCAAAAAAAAAAAAAAAAAGGTGATAGAGTCCTGTGATTAGAAAGCACAGGGTAGATTGACATGTTGGGGGTTGGTTTTTGATATGTGTCTGTTGCAGACAGGTTTCATTTATCAGGTCTCTACCTTTCCCTCACGAATGGTTATATAATGGGGAGGCCATATCTAAGGAAAAGGCATGCATCTTGTATCAGGCCCATGTCAGAGATTTATGAGATGTCTGTGCAAAACAAAGCTTCAATTCGAAAATTCATCTGTCACTGAGGGCCTGTAGGAAGTGGCTAGTTCAGCCATTCAGTCAACAAATATTGGAATTTAGGTAAATGTATGATAATTGATTTATCATGGTTGTAAAAAATTTTGTTGGCAAAGATCTATGGAGAAAATATTGCGCTCTCATTTAAAGGTGATAAAGTAAGCCAAGTGCAATGACACCTGTAATTCCAGCGTTGGGTGGGTTGAGGGAGGATTGTGAGTTTACAAACAGCATGGATTATATTGTGAGACCCTGTCCTCCGTCCCAAAAGAAGATGTGTAATGCCTTTTAAAATTTATTTTGCAGTGCTATGGATTGAACCTAGGCTTTTGTGCATAGGCAAGTGCTATACCAGTGAACTACATCCCCAACCCTGTTTTGTTTATTGTAGGAATTGAATCCAGGGCCCAAGCACTGAACTACATCTCCAGCTTCTTTCTTTCTTTTTCTTTCTTTCTTTTTCTTTCTTTCTTTTTCTTTCTTTCTTTTTCTTTCTTTCTTTCTTTCTTTCTTTCTTTCTTTCTTTCTCTCTCTCTCTCTCTCTCTCTCTCTCTTTCTCGCTTTCTTTCTCTCTTTCTCTCTCTCCCCTCCCCCCTCCCTCCCTCCCTCCCTCCCTCCCTTCTTCCTTCCTTCCTTTCTCTTTTCTTTTTTCCTCCTTTCTTCCTTTTTTCCTTTTTCTTTTCCCTCTCTCCCTCTCCCCCCCTCTCTCTTGCCTGCCTGCCTGTCTTATTTCTTTCTTTCCTTTTCTTAATGCTTATCAGTTTATTATAAGAGATACTACTGAAAAACAGCCAGCTGAGAGCTGCCAAGGGCAAAGAATAGAGGGCTCAGACAACCTCCCAAACCTCCCATCCTCTTCCCCAGTACCTGCACAACTTTACTGCTCTGTACATGTCAGTTTTTTTAGTTTTTATTTTGAGACCATGTCTCAATAAAATGGTAAGCTGCCCACCTTGGGCTGAAACATATGATCCTCCTGCCTCAGCCTCCCAGAGAGCTGGGATTACAGTTGTGTGCCATCATTCCTGGGGTTGTTGTTGTTGTTGTTGAAGCACTTTCCCATTAATCCTGGCAGATGAATTGATTGTTTCTTCAGCTGACAAGGTAACATGGAGTTTTTGTGTTACGTGTCTGTGTTAGGTTGAGGTTGACCTTCAAAGGGTAACCTCAAGTCTTGGTTAGGAGCTTTTGTTTTAGTTGGGTGTCTGACACCTTGACTCATCTATTTGTTCTGCAAATCCTCAGGGAATATCTACTGTGTTCTAGGCAATGTTAAAGGTCCTGAGTGTACTAGACAACAAAGAAATCCAAGATAATTTCAAGCGAGAGTAATTACTCTTAAGGTAGTAAGGAGTTGGCAGTGAACTGAGAGCTAAATGGCACCCACTCTCAAATATTTATTTTGCAGTATTAAAGATTGACCCAGGGCCTTTGCACTGAGCAACATCTCCAGCCCCCCTTTTAATTTTTTTTTCTTTGTTGTTTGGTTGTTTTTGTTTGTTTTTATTTTGGTGTTTTGAGACAGGGTCTCACTATGCAGTTTAGGCTGGCCTTGAGCGCACTTTGTAGCCTAGGCTGATCTCAAAAACTCCCAATGATCCTCCTGCCTCAGCCTCACAATTGCTGGAATTACAGGTGTGCACCACCAGGCCTGGTTGTTGTTTGGTTTTTTGAGACAATGTCTTGCTATGTATTTCAGGCTGACCTTGAGTTTGCAGTGGTCTTCCTGCCTCCACCTCCTGAGTGATGGAATTACAAGTGTGCCAAACCAAACCTGCCTCCTTTGTCATACTTTTATTTTGTGACAAGGTCTCACTAAATTGCCCAGGCTTGGCTTGAACTTGTGGTCCTCCTGCATCAGACTCCCAGAATGCTGGAATTGCAAGCATGCACTGCCACACCTTCCTGAAGAAGAGCATTATCACATTATTACAGTCAGGGAGAACTGTCTTGGCTGGTTTGAGAAACAAAGGCTTTGTTGCTAGAAGACAGCAAAATCCAGGAGGAAGGGAAGAGATGAGGTCAACAGGTGCCAGACTGCCTAGATACTGCCATGTTGTCGAGTTTGAGTTTTTAATGCAGGTAATTATGAGGCTTCTAAGAAATTTTGGTTGAGAAATATATAGGTACTTCTGGAACTTAAGGAAGTTAAAGATGCAAATTTACTGAGGTATGTGCTTTTAAATGCAGCAAAGTAGATCTTATTAATTCTTCTACCCCACCCTCCTGTTTAAGGTACAGTAAATTTGTGTGTAGCAAAGAAAGGCCCTTTTTTGAAGCTCAAGATACACTTTTTTTTTTTTTTTCGCTGTACCAGGGATCAAACTTAGGACCTTGCGCCTGCCAGGCAGGCGCTTACTCCACTGAGCTATATCCTCAGTCCCAATCAAGATACACTGATGTAAATAATTTTGCTTGGCAACAGCAAATTTTCATGATATATACAGATTCAGTATTTCAACACACACAAAAAAAAGGGATAGGAAAATGAACTACATCACTACTTTTCTTTTCTTTCTTTTTGAGACAGGAACTCACTATGTAGACCAGGCTGGCCTCAAACTTATAACAATCTTCCTGCCTCAGCCTCCCAAGTGCTGGGATTATGGCCATGTACCACTGCACCTGGTTTAAATCACTGCTTTTCAAAGTGTGTTCCTTAGAAAAGAGATGGTATGGATGATTAGTAGAGGAAACTGGATTAAACAGTGTAAACTGATAACAGTTGAGTGAGTTCTTGAAGCCCTTATTTTGAATTGTGAATCTCCAAAGAAGTGCAGGACATAATGCGTAGTATTTTTCATGCTTTTGATAGAGAAAACAAGCAAAGGTGACTTCTTGGGAATTTGCATCTGTGGCTGAGTAGGACTTGATGCTTACACCCGTAGAGTAGATGTGCTGCAGTCCAGGGGGTGAGCAGACAGGCTCTGTAATCACTTCCCTTGAGATTAAAAAAAAAACCATTTTTTAATAGGAAGGACTAGAGTAAAGAGAACATAAATTTCAGTAGAACTTGGATCCTGGACATCCTGCCGTGTGCGTGTGTGTGTGTGTAAGATGTAGGCTTGTGGGTTTTTTCTTCAAAATCTGAGTCACCTTTGACTCTTTCTCGAATTCTCCTCTGGCTGTCTTTCACATGAGCCTTTTGATTGTGTTCTTGGTGCTTCCACTCTAGTTTAGTGCCCTATTTGTTATTTCAGCATAATAAACAGCCTTTGGGGGCAGAGAGGGAGTACCCTTCAGAGCCTGACTGACTTAAATCTGATCTTTATTAACTGTGTGTAAGTTAGAGCAAGTCAGTTAATCTCTGAATGTTCTTCCATGTTTGTAAATTGATCATGTGAAATAAATGAAATACATATAAAATTTAGTACTAAGTACCTGGTTCGTACATAGGACTCCTCCACTGAAGAAAAAGTGAACAGTTTTATTATTCTGTTCAGCTCCCGCTCCATCTACAAGTCATTACCAACCCAAAGTTCCTGTACTTTATTTGTTTGGGCTTTTTTGTTTTGTTTTTGTCTTTTTAACACAGGGTCTCACTATTGCAATTCAGGCTGGCCTTGGGCTCACTTTGTAGCCCAGGCTGGTCTCGAACTCACAACTATCCCGCCTCAGCCTCCCAAGTGCTGCGATTACAGGCGTGTGTGCCCCACCACGCCCGGCCTGCTTCCTGTACTTTAAATTTTTACCTACTTCGTTAAATTGTACATTAAACCCTGAAGCCCTTCAGCCAAGTGTAGATACTAAAGAACTAATATGACCCGATCTTAGTTTCCTAGTCCACTATTTATTTCTTTTCATTTCTTGTTTGTTTGAGACAGGGTCTCATTGTGTAGTTCAGGCTGACCTTTTCATTTCTTGTTTGTTTGAGACAGGGTCTCATTGTGTAGTTCAGGCTGACCTTGACCTTGCTGTGTAACTGAGGCTGACCTTAAATTGAGGGCAGTCTTCCTGCTTTAGCCTCCTGAAGGCAAGGATTACAGGTGTGTACCACCATACTGGCTTTCTTTATTTCTTGTTACTTTGCGCACACTGTTTGCTTTGGAGAGAGATCTTCATTGTATTTTGCCTGTCTAAATACAAGTATATGTAAACATGTATCTTCATCACAGCCCCTGAGAAGTCTTGGATGTCCTGGATGGCTTTCCAGGCTACTGACTCTTAACGTCTTAGCACTAAAGGTGTTGTCTGGGATTCATGTGGTGCTTCTGCTCCAGCGGATATGTTTCAGAATTTAGATTTTTTTTATATATACGTACTGTGGATTATGGAGTATGCCCAGGAGGCCCTGGGGTAGCAGCCTTTAGTCAGACACATTGAAGTTTCAGGTTTTGCTGCCCCAATGAGTTTGCCACATACCTGCTTTTAAAAAAGAATACCTTTTCAGCTGGGCACATATGTGTGCACCTGATGGCCAGCGATTACCTATATGTTTTAACCTGTAAAATCAGAATGTTTTAAAGTTTTATCTTTTTGAAATGTCTGTGACTAAAAGTAATCAAGTTTCTACCCTCAGAGAACCTTTAGTGCTGATTCACAGCTTTAAGTGCAGCAGAAATAACAAGTATGGGCCTGTAATCCTTTTTTTGCCATTTTACATCCAAAAATTAATTGTATTTGTGGGTGTGGTATTTGTGTGCCTATAGTCCCAGTGCCCTGGAGGCTGAGGCAGAATAGTTGCTGTGAGTTTGAGGCCAGCCTGAAAGTCATAGCAAGACTCTATAAAGAATAAATAAATAAATTTTTAAGCCACGCTCCCCAGTACTGGGGATTGAATGTGGGGCTTCCCTCATGCTAGTGTCACATCTGGGGGTAGCATTGCTGCTCCACTGAGATGAGCAGCCAGCCAGGATCCTAAACTTAGCACCAGTAACAAATTACAAGGATGGAATTTTAAAAGGGAAGACACTGTATTTGTAAGGAAGAAAAAGCAGAAGACAGCTGCCCTAAAGCGGGGACAGAGGGTCCAGAAGAAAGATGGGTTCCTGCAGGTCCTTTGTCTCTGGCTTTTGTTTTGTTTTGTTTTGTTTTGTTTTGTTTTGTTTTGTTTTTCTGTTTTTTTGGGGGAGGCCTCTTCCCAGAACTGGTCACAGCCTGATTGGTTCTCTGGGCTATTTTAGGCCACAGGATCCTAACATGGCCACCATTACCCCTAAGCACATTCTTAGGTAAGCTTTGTTTGATTTTCTGTCACCTGCTAGCCCTCAGAGCCTTATCTCTTGGATTTATAGATTAGTTGGGAGTCCTCTTACATAAAAGGTCGAGTTAGTGATTAAGTAAAAGGATGCATCTATATCTAGTGCAGCAATATTGTGACCCTAGAGTGAGAGTATATACATATGTGGGGGGGGCAGTATCAGGAATCAAACTAAGGACCTCATGCTTGCCAGGCGGGCACTGCGCCGCTGAGCTCAATCCCAGATGCTATGTATTTATATATGTACTACTTTTAGGTACTGCTTCCCCTTTGGTCTCCTGTGCATTTTATTAGGGGTAGGGAGGACACCTAACTTGGTTAGTGCACCTAGCTTCCTTAGGCTCCGTTTACCAACTCTCCTGCTTTTTGTTTTGTTAATTGTTCTCTCCAGTAATGTTTTAACTATTCAGGATTTCTCAGAAGGCTTAATGAGGCCCTTATTCTAGTCTTTCCTTTCCTACAGACCTTTTTCCCTACAGTAGGCAAGAGACTTGGTCTCCCTAAATTGGTATGTTGACCTTCCATGCAGTCTTTCTGCCTCAGTGTTCTGAGTTAACTGGTGTTTACAGGCATGCACTGCCATGACTGGCAACATTTCCCTTTTTTTAATTGTTAAGATTATGTATTTCATGATGTTTTGAACTATGTATGCACTGTAGAACGCCTACATCAAGCTAATCAGCATGCATTCATTACCTTGCATCTTTTTTTTTCTTCCTGATGTTGGGAATTGAACCCAGGACTTTTGTGTGTGCTAGAGAAATGCTGTTTACCCCGTGTGGCGGGGGGGGGTCTTAAAACCTACTCTTGGTGATTTTCTAGTACACAGCACTGTATACTGTTATTAACATAGATACACTTTATAATAAATTTCTCGAGCTGTTTGGATATTTCTTAGCCTATTTTGTATAGGGCGTTTTTTATATAAGCCAGAATTTATAGTGTTAGATGTGAATTTTTTTGTTAGTCAGTGTACGTTGTGGCTTAGGGCAGTTTAAGCTTCCAGGGTTTTCTGCCGTTGGTTGTGTTTTTAGTGTCACAGATTAAACCCAGGGCCTTTGAACTGAATTACGCACTCAGCCCTTTTATTTTTAAGTTTGAGACAGGAGCTTGCTAATTCACTGAATCGTGCAGGCTAGGTTTGAATTGGTGATTCCCTCCTGCCTCAGCCTCCCAGAGTGCTGAGAGTACAGGCATGTATTACCATGCCTTGCTAAAAAATGTTTTCAAAATCATAATCACAGCTGTCATTTTCTGAATGCTAGAATTATTTCCCTAAATGAAAATTCTCAGCATGAAGTTTATAAGGAATATTTATTATTATATGTTGTATACAAAGAAATTTATTCTACTTTCTTTAATCTCACAAGTTGTCTTGCTCTGCTTTCTTCCTTTTTTTTTTTTCCTTCAGTGCTAAAGATTGAACCTAGAGCCTTGCAAATGCTAAGGAGATGTTCTACCACTAAGTTACATCCCCAGCTGGATGCATATGTTTTTAACTGCATAATATTTTGATCTCTCTACTGGGTGTGGTGGCGTGCATCTGAAGTCCCAGCTGCTTGGGAGGTTGAGGCAGGAGGGTCCCTTGAGCTGAAGAGGTAAAGGCTGGCCTGTGCCAGTGAGACCACATCTAGAAAACATCTAGACCACATCTAGAACAAAACCGAAAGTTGTTAATTTCTTGCTGTGGGTTTTTAAAGTTCCTCTCGTGGTCAATTTTTTTTCACCCTCATTAGCACTCCTTTTTGTATAGTAGTAAATCAGATAAGTTTACTGGTGATTTCTTTTTTTTTTTTTTTTTTTTGGTCTTTTTGAGACAGGGTCTCACTATGCAGTTCAGGCTGGCCTTGAGCTCTTTTTGTAGCCCAGGCTGGTCTCGCACTCCCAATGATCCTCCTGCCTCAGCCTCCCGAGTGCTGGGATTATAGGCACACACTACCAGGCCACTGCTTGTTGAAATTATGAGATGTTCACTCTTAGAATTTTGCTGTCATGGTGGAGGTGGTACTGAGGGACTGAACTCAGGGCCTTCACACTGAGCTAACCTCCCGTCCTTTATTTTTTATTGTGAGACTAAGTCTTGTTAAATCACTAAATTCCCCAGGCTAAGGTGGGAATCTGTGATCTTCTGCCTCAGCCTTGCAGAATGCTGGAATTATAGGCATTACTGTGTCATTCCTGGCTCTTGGCAGAATTGTATCATAGTTTGGTGTTTGGTTTGGTTTGGTTTGGTTTGTTAAGCTGTGATATGTAGTCCTAGCTGGTATTGAACTTACTATGCATCCCAGGCTGACTCAAGTTTGAGATCCTCCTGCCTTAGCCTTCCAAGTTCTGAGATTACAGGGTACATACACAGGGTTTTTTGTTGTTCTGTTTTTCAGTACTAAGGTTTAAACTCAGGGGTACTCTCCCACTGAGATACATCCGTAATCCTTTTTATTTTTCATTTTGTTTCTTGTTCATTTGTTGTGGTTTTGTTTTCTTCTTTGAGATAGGGTCTCACTTTGTAGTTCAGGCTGGCCTTTAACTCCAAAAATCCTTCTACCTCAGCTTCCCTAGTGCTGGAATTATAGGCATGTGCCATCTATACCTGGTGCTTTTTTCCCCTTAACCCTCAAGGCATAACCTGGGTCCAACAGTCACATCCCTGTGTGTCTCAGCACCTTTCC
Source organism: Dinomys branickii (assembly GCA_004027595.1). Taxonomy (NCBI): domain Eukaryota; kingdom Metazoa; phylum Chordata; class Mammalia; order Rodentia; family Dinomyidae; genus Dinomys; species Dinomys branickii. The sequence goes on from PVLD010008550.1 coordinate 61,575, forward strand.
CTGAGGGATACAGGAAGTACTCTATGTGGGTAGTTTACCTACTTGTTATAATGAACAGTGTGCATGGATGCAAGTGTCAGAATGGGATTTGGACCCACCTCTATGCTCCAGCTAACTGGTTTTGTGTATGTTTACCTGTGCATCACAGAGGGTTCAGTAGACCCACACCACTCCAGGATTCATTCAAGTTTTCTTTGGATGTTTCTGATAGAAGTAGCCTGATTCAGTACAAGGGCACAAGATTTGCAAGTTCTGGAGAAGGTCAAAAGTGAATCGTCAGGTAGTAGTGGATGCATGGATGATGGTGATCCCATCATGGTAAAATACGTGCTTTCATAACGGAAGGGTGGTGTGGGTGTATGATGACGACAGTGACAACTACAACAACAACAATGATAAGAACTTGGACATGGGCCATGTGAGTCAAAGTTCCTGTGACAGTGAAGTGGAGCAAGAATCAGCTGATATGGGCACAGGGAATGCAGACCACCCTGATTCAGATTGCAAAGAAAACAGCAATATGAATACATATTTGACATGTTGAAATGGCCATACAACCAAATGCAACTATCCAATGTTAAAACTAGGTCCAAAAGCATCTTGGCAGGGGTGAAATGTATTGGACAGAATGTCAGCATTGCCATTTATTGTTGGAAATTTTAACAGATGAAATGCTACCAGATGCTGTGAAATAACACAAAAGCTAATATGCAAGTAAAAGTTCTAAGAAAGGATCTTGCTATGTAGTACAGGCTGGCTTTGAACTTGCTTATGTAGCCCAGGCTGACATTAATGAATGGCAGTCCTGCCTCTGCCTCCTGAGTGCTGGGATTACAAGCATGCACCACTATGCCCAGCAAGTAGAATGTTCTGTGCTCACTAAAAGCCATATTCAAAACTGTACTTACGACACTTCACTAGATGAACTGGAAGCATTCATCAGTCTGCTGTACTTAGCACAGACTTCTCAATGTAAGACTTATGGAAAAGCAGTGAATCAAAATATAGGACAGAAATTTATACCCTTATAGGGCATATTAGGAAGACTTATTATCCTTTCAATTTAGACATTTATCCTGGAACTCAGCCACCAGGTCCTTATTTGTATAGTCATAAATTCAAATGATGCTGTAAACAGACTTATTGCTCCCATCTTCCAAATTAATTGGAATATGACATTTGACAATTGGTTTACCAGTTTTCAACTGATACCTTACATTTGCTAACAGCGCAAGTTGACCAATGCAGGAACTGTGTGCAGGAACAAAGCAGAAATTCCAAATGGAACGTTGCAGTTTCAAAACAGAGAATTGTATAGTACAATCTTTGAATTTCAGAAGGATAAAACATTGGGCTTGTATACAGCAAAGAAAAGCCAATTAGTACTCCTGATGTCAGCATTTCACCATGATGGAAATACTGATAGGGAAACCTCGACAGTTTGGGAGCTGAGACGGAAACTTTCAACAACAGAACGAAATGGAGAGTAGATGCTGTTAATGAGTTATGTAGCAGCTGTGATGTCACTTGAAAAATAAAACATTAGCCAGTGGTTGCGTTTTACTCATCCTAAACATGTGTGACATAGTTTGATAGTTTACAAAGAAAATAACAAGTGCAAAATAACATGGAGAAATTTTCTTAGAAAATTGGGACTGGAGTTCATAAGACATCATTTATAGCAGAGGAAAAACAAAATATTTCTGCCTAGGGAAGTATGCAAAAAAATTGTGCAGTACACTGGTGAGCTGACAGGTGAACAGGCAGACACAGCATTACAAAGACCTACTTCGACAATAGGAAAACAAAAAAAGATGTCTGCTGTGCCTTACAATAAAGTATAGGAAAATAAACAGCTGGTGTGAAAATGTTGATGTCACTGGACATGGTGGTGCACACCTGTAGTCCTAGCATTTGGGAAGCTGAGGCAGGAGAATCACTGTGAGTTTGAGGTCAACCTAGACTACATAGTGAACTCAAGGCCAATCTGAATTACACAGGGAGAGACCCTGTCTCAAAAAAAGAAAAGAAAATGTTGATGTCTCTTCTAAGTAGTCATTACATATTTGATACTGTATTTTGTTGATACTTTATTTCTTTGCTAAGTATATGTTGTACAATATAGTAGGAAGTTCCTGACAAAACAGGAAGAGAAGAAAGGTGACAAGACTGCCCTATATAGGAAGGGAGAGCTAAGCATGTGCTGTCAGTATAAACGAGATGTGTGCATGGGACATGCAGTTGTCATGTGTGAAGACTGTCTGGAATGTGCCAGTTGAAGTAAAGCTTATTTTTGTGGTAGAGTTGTATTGATATTTTCATTGTAGTTCAATAGGAATTTATTTCTGATGTTACCTTTTAGGTTTTATAAGGAAGTACACAGCTGATGTGAAAATGTTGTGGTGTCTGTTCTAAATGCACAATACATACTGAGAATTTAATAATTTATGTTATTGATATTTTATGTTCTTGTTAACTACACACTATATAATATAGTAAGAACCTCCTGACAAAACAGCAAGACCACTGAGATGTCAAGTATGTCCTACAAAAAGGCCAGGAAAGCAGAAGAGATGTGCTGTCAGTGTGAGTGATGCGTGTATATGGGGCGTGCTGTCATCATGTGTGCAGACGGCCTTACGTGTGATAATGGAAGTGAAGGGTTTTTTGTAGAATGCTATTGGTATTTTCATGTGGGACTTTATTTTTGGTGTTCTTTTTTAGACTTCATATACCAAAACCAGTGGATGTTGAAAATTTTGATCTTTTTCATACACTAAATAAATATTAAAAACTTGGTACTTTATTTTTGTGGGATTTTTTCCTGTTATGTACTCATTGTTTAATATAATAAAACATGAAATTATAATTAATAATTCATCAATAGAAATATTCTGAAGAGTTAAGATGAGTCTGGCAGACGTATATTTATGCGCCTTGATGACAAGATTAGCCTTACTCTCCGAGGGCTGAGCTTATGTTCTGGCCTTTCTCAGCTAAGAAATAGGCTTATAGCCCATATTGGAAACATAATAAATACGTGACTTTCAGGGAGAGGGAAACCCATAATGTAATAGTGTTTTTATTTATCTAAATCACTGTTTACAAGTGACCAGTGATGCAAATTTCTTTTCTTTTTTTTTAGGAGTCTTTAGCAATGGAGCTCAGTGATGCAAATTTGCAAACACTAACAGAATATTTGAAAAAAACCCTTGATCCCGATCCTGCCATCAGACGTCCAGGTAAAGGAAATAAATGTTTTTTTGGTTGATTCATTCTTTAAGCAGTGAAGAGGGAAATCTCTGCATTCTGCCTGGTGGTAAATTCAAAAGAAAAAAGATTTACCCTTGGATTCTCAGGCATAGCTTATAGTACATGGTTGACTGCTTGTAACTATGATGGCTGGCTGCTGTAACATGATGTTTGTTTTTTAATAAAACAACTTTTATTTGGTATCTTCTGCCACAAAAAAATACAGTTTAGGTTTAAAAATCACCATTCTGTTTAGAATGTTTCTCCCTTGACCTTTCTGAAAAACTTCAGTTAAAATTTGCTATGCCACAAAAAAGAAAACACAACCTCCCTCCATTAGAGTTAAGTATTTAAAGGCAGAGAGATGAGAGTAATTGCCTAGGAAATGATTAAATGAATGAAAAGAAGTAATCTGACACTGGTCTCTTTTATCTTCCTGTTAATATTGATTTAACTGGTATCTTTGAGACTAGAGTTTCTTTCTCTCCTCCTGAGTTTCATTAGTTTCCTTCGAGGCTTTTAATGTAAGCTTTAGGGCTAGAGATATAGCTCAGTGGCACATGGGCCTGCCTGGCAAGCACAAGGTCCTGAGTTGGATTCTCAGTATCAAAAAAAATAAAAGTAAACTGTTAATGTAAGCTTAGAATTGCAACTTCAATTGTGAAGATAAATGAAGGTGACTGGTCAAATGAGCACTGGTAATAGCATGTGACAGGGACAGATAACTATTTGGAACCAGATAAGTTTAGTAATCCAGGCCTGTTTTGCAAGATTAGATTTTGAACTTTTAAATTTTGAACTTTGCTTGAAAAATAAGAACATATGCCCAGGTGGTGGTACACACCTGTAATCCCAGCACTCAGGAGGCTGAGGCAGGAAGAACACTGTGGGTTCAAGACTAACCTGGGCTACACAATGAGTCCAGGCCAGCCTGGAGATTCTGTCTCAAAAAGAAAAGAATATTTATATGGAACTTCATTTTTAAATGATAGCAACTGGGGCTGGGGATATAGCTCAGTGGAATAAGCGCCTGCCTAGCAAGCGCAGGGTCCTGAGTTCGATCCCCAGTACCGCAAAAATAAATAAATAAATAAATGAATGAATGAATGCAACTTTTTCCTATTTGTGCTTAAACAACTAATGTGTTCCTCTGGATAAGAGGAAGTAATTAATGGCTCTAATCTTAGAATTTCTCAGAAAGCTTTTGCAAACATCATGTATTAAAAGTTATTTGCAAGCCAGGCATGGGGATGCACGCCTGTAATCCCAGCACTTGGGAGGCTGAGGCAGAAGGATCATTGCAAGTTTGAGACCATCTTGGGCTACAAACTGAGCTCAAGGCCAGCCTGAACTGCATAGCGAGACCCTGTCTCAAAAAGACAAAAAGCAAAGCAAAAATATTTGCAGAGGCTGAATTAATATGTGTGGTTCATATAAACAAAGGAAATATTTTGATTGTAAGTCTTCTAACGTGAAAATTCTTTTACAGCTGAAAAATTTCTTGAATCTGTAGAAGGAAATCAGAATTATCCACTGTTACTTTTAACATTACTAGAGAAGTCCCAGGATAATGTCATCAAAGTGTGTGCTTCAGTAACATTCAAGAACTATATTAAAAGAAACTGGAGAATTGTAAGTATTTAGTGAATACATTGTACCCTGTACATTTATAAGAGTTACATAAACAGTGCTCTGAAAAGATGTAGGTATAGATGAAGGATAAAATTAAACAGGGTCCTTTTTCAAAGCTTTTATTTCATTTGAATTCATATAAGTTCTTTCACTTTCATGACTGGTTACTAGAGAGAGTATGATTTGGCTTTACTCTGCATTATAGTTAAAATTTAAGTCACTTCTTAGATGTTTTTGGGGAGACAGTCCAAATGAGTAGTTGGGGTAATTTCTGTTGTGGACTAGGAAAATTAACGCTAAAAAAATAGCATATTAAAAATTTAAGCCTAGCATAATGGCGCATGCCTGTGATCCCAGTTACTTGACAGGATCAGGTGAGAAGGTTGCAAGTTGATAGCTGGTCAGAGCAACATATGACATCCCACCTCAAAAAAATAAATTGTAGAATGCAAAATAATTTTGAGGGTTTTATTGGTTTGTTTTTGCCATTCTGGGGAATAAACTCAGGGACTTCACACTGAGCTATATGCCCCCCGCCCTTTTATTTTTTATTTTGAGACAGGGTCTCAGTTGGGCAGGATGGACTTGAACTTGGGGTTTGCCTTTGCCTCCCAGTATGCTAAGATCACAGGCATGCACCACCATGCTTGGCTGAATGCAAAATAATTTAGATTTAATATTTATTGTTTTAGCCAGATGTGGTGGAGAACACCTGTAATCCCCACACTTGGGAAGCTGAGTTAGGTGGATCACGGTGAGTTCGAGGTTGGCCTAGAGTACATAGTCAATTCAGGGCCACACTGAACTATATAGACCCTGTCCCCAAAAAAGAATCTTTTCATGATCCTGTAAGAGTTTATAAAGCAATAAATACTGTTTTTCTAAAGTTTTACCACATGTGATGAAGAAGTGATTTGGCATATGTTAGAAAAGCTGCTTTTAAAGTCCATCCCTGTGCTTCCCTCTTAGATTGCTTTAAATTCCGTCTCTTCTATTAACTTATCTTGATTAATAAAACTAGAGAGACTTATAGAACCTCTTTGGGTGATATAGTCCAGAATATATTCTGATTAGTAAAGATAAAAAACCTTTCATAGGAATAATCTTTGCTTTTAGGTGACAATTAAAATGAAGTTTTTAAAGATGATTATGGGTTGAGTAGCATATCTATAATCTTTTTGTGTGTGTGTGTGTGTATGTCTTTTGAGATGAGATTTCCCTGTGTGGTTCAGGCTGGTCTTGAACTCACCTTGTAGCCGAGAGTGGCCTTGAACCCACAGCAATCCTCCAGGCATGCACCACCATACCAAGCTGTAATAATTTTTAACTACGTGTTCCAATTTGCTCACTTACAGAACTGAATTTTCTTCTTTGTGTGCAGTGCTAGTGATCAGGCCCTAAGTGTTGTGGTGCTGAGCTACAGGCACAGCCAGAACTAAGTTCTTGTTGGCACTTGGGAGTTAGAGAACCTCGTTCATTTATATGTAAATTATTTACATACAGGAAGGAATGTACATTATTTTGGGGAACAGGTTCATGCTTCCATCAGATTATTAATGAAATCAGTGACCCATTCATGTAGAGAGAAATTGAAATGTCCATCTTCTGTTTTTTCTTAGAAAACTGGGAAATTAAAAAATATTTTTATCTGCATACCCACATGGGTATGAGTATGGATTTGATGTTACTTACTGTTATTTTGCTTTTAGGTTGAAGATGAACCAAACAAAATTTGTGAAGCTGACCGAGTGGCCATTAAAGCCAACATAGTGCATCTGATGCTTAGTAGCCCAGAGCAAATCCAGAAACAGGTATTGTACCCGCTTCCTAGGTAGGCTTCTTTGTGAGTTTCTTACCTGATTAATTTTTTCCTCCTCTAGTTGAGTGATGCTATTAGCATTATTGGCAGAGAAGATTTCCCTCAGAAGTGGCCTGACTTACTGACAGAAATGGTGAATCGCTTCCAGAGTGGGGATTTCCATGTTATTAATGGAGTCCTTCAGACAGCACATTCATTATTTAAAAGGTACTGATACACAAAGTTATTCCTTCATTGTATTCTTCTGCGCTATTTGCGTATGTGAATAGTTGTGTTTGCGACTATTGTTACTCCTTTGTGGTCAGTCTAGACTTAACAGTGTAAGCTTCTCAGCTTAGGTAAGAATTCTTTGTGTATGTTTCTTAAGTAGGGTGTTTATGTCATTGCCCTGTTGCCTATTAAGTTTTGATTCATTTATAAAGAAAACCAGGAATTCCCTTTGAATTTTAAAAATCCACTGATCAGAGACATGTACTCATAGATGTTAAATTAGCATCAGTCCTTGAAGACAGTAATAAAACTTCTGAACTTTCCTACTTTACATAAATTTTCTAGGTACCGTCATGAATTTAAGTCAAATGAGTTATGGACTGAAATTAAACTTGTCCTGGATGCCTTTGCTTTGCCTTTGACGAATCTGTTTAAGGTATGCAATAATATCTGGGTGATATTTTAAAATTACTGAGTATTTTTAATTGCTTAAATAAACTTTGAAACCTAAACAGAAATGGACAAGATGGTGTAAGGAACTCATACTATACAAGTTTAATAATTACCAACATCTTATTCTTTTAATCTGCTCCCTACTTGTATAGGACTAGGTAAAAGTAACTCAGAGGCATTGTGTTGCTTTGTACACATTGTGTTTCTGAAGAAATTCACTTGTCATTTTTTTTAAGAAATTTCACATTTTGATTTGACTATGCAATTTAATTTACATCATTTCATACTGAAAGGCTACTTTTCTAGACATGTTCTTGTCTTCGCTGGAATTCTATAAAAGTAAAAGAAAATCCTTTTTTTCCAAGTAAGGAAAAAGGGGTTCAGGGTCACAAAGCCAGAAAGAAGAGTTTGAGCCAGACATGATGCTGTACCCTGCGCTTCCAGCTGCTCGGGCAGTGAGGCAACACGGGCACGATGCGCAGGCCGGCCTGGGCACCTGAGCAAGACTGTCTCACAGTAAAAGGAGCTGGGAGTGTGACTCACTGGTAGGGCATCCTTGCGCTCAGCCCCACGGTACTCAGTAGTAAAGAGTAGGTACAAAGCATGTATGTACATGTATGCGTTTACTTGTAGTATCAGTAATTGACTGATCCCTTTCATTTTTTTATTTCAAGACACTCTTCACTGTATTGCTGAAGTTGCCCAGGCTGGGTTGCAGTTGTGGTTTTCCTGCCCCGTGTCTCAGAATGCTGAGACTCTAGGCGGGTGCTGCCATGTCCAGCTGTCGTTTTCCACCAGTTGGATTGGCAGACATTTTTTTTTTAACGATCAAAGTCTTAGCCAGAGCACTTGAAATACTCTGGTTCTGTCCACTGGATTATAAATAATACTACTGTTGTAGGCTGTAATGTTTAATTGATAAAACCTTTATTTATATGTTCCAACTCTTAATATTGGGAAGTAACATTTGTTTTACATAGTTGTGCACAAAGTACTAGCACTTTTGGTGCATATTTTCTCATTTAGCTCTCATACTCTGCACTATAAGGTAGGCATTTTATGATGAGATTGGAGCTTAGTAAAATTTACTTTCTTATTTGATGTAGTGTTCCATATGAATAAGAGCTTATGAGGAACAGAATCTAGATTATGTCGAGTGTTTCTTGTTTCTAAAACCAACTGGGGCATGGTGGTGCAGTCCCAGCTCTTGACAGGCTGAGGCAGGATTGCCATGAGTTCAAGGCCAGCCTGGGCTACACTGTAAGGCCAGGCTGAATTATAGAGCAAGACCCTGTCTCCAAAAAGAAAAAAAAAACTTCTCATAACATATTATTCTACATTGATATAATACATTTCTAGAATGTCAAAAATTACAGATTTCTGTAAAGTTTTATAGATAAAGTTGTCCTTTTTTAGAATAATGAACAGAAACAACCTACATGTCACATAGCAGGAATTATTTATTTATTATTTTAACTTTTTGGGACAAGGTCTCACTACACAGTTCAGGCTGGCCTTAAGCTCACTTTGTATTGTAGCCCAGGCTGGTCTCAAATTCCCAACAATCCTCCTGCTTCAGCCTCCGAAGTGCTGGGATTATAGGCATGCTCCACCATGCCCGACTAGTAGGAATTATTTAGTGTGAGAGCATATAAAAAATGTTGTGTAATATATATGTATATAAGTAGTTGAACAGATGTAGTTCAGAATACTAGCATTAGATTTTTCAGTAGTGCTTCTAACACAAAATTAACTTTATTTTTCAGACTCTCTTAAATAAACTGTATACTACTATTTAGAAGCCACATTTTGGAGAAGAAATATGAGTAGCCTCAACTAGTGTAAGACTTTTTCATTACAATCAGTATACTGAGTTTATGACATGCTAAAACCTTGTTCCTAAATTCTTTTCCAAGGCCACCATTGAACTGTGTAGTACCCATGCAAATGATGCGTCTGCCCTGAGGATTCTTTTTTCTTCCTTGATTCTGATCTCGAAATTGTTCTATAGTTTAAACTTTCAGGTAAGTTTTATTTAATTTCTTGGTTTTTGTACTTACTTTTTGATGTGAATTTATAGTCTACTTAAATTAATACTACTTTAACAGCAAAAAGAAAGCTTTTCTGATTCTCATTTTATTTTATCTTTTTAAACAAGATGGGTGCTTCAGTGTTGTCCAGATTGTCCCTGAACTCCTGGACTGAAGCAGTCCTTTTACCTTAGCCTGTCTAGGGCTATAGGCAGGTACCCCCGTGCCCAACCCCGCCCCATTCTTTATGTACCTTATTTCCAGTGTTCTATTTGATAGTATAGAGATACTAAGGCTTGTTTCATGGGAATAAGTAGCATTCTTTCGTGTATAGTGAGGAAAACATCCTAACTTACCCTTTGGAGAGTCACCCGGTATACAGTTTTATTCAATAAAATTGAAAGAGCAGAGAAAACATTTGTGAGATCTTTCTCAGTGGTTCATTTACACGGATATTAATATTGAGGGAACTAGATGTGGTTAGGGGTTCTTGGTTAGCTTGTATGTTAGTGCTTTTATTGGAAGATATGAGAAAGACAGAGGCTAAAGTACGAAACTTTAAAGGGGATAAATATGAGTGGCATTTCATAGGAAATGTGGCCACAGGGTTACAGAAGGAAGTGCCTGGTTACCCTGTTAATACTGGCATGGTGGCCCTCCAGTCAGTCTTTCTGTTTTTATTTTTTGAGGCAGAGTCTTGTGTATAGTTCAGGATGGCCTTAAACTCACTATGTAGCCCAAACTGGCCTTGAACTTGCAGCCATCTTCCTGCCTCAGCCTCCCAAGGGCTGAGATGTGCACCACCACTCTTGACATTCTTCCTATTCTTGAGTCATTTATTTAAGATTCAGATCTCCAGGACCATGAAAAGAACAGGTTATATACCAAGAGAGAAAAAATGGTTTGGTCTGGCAGAGTGGTGCTAGCCTATGATCCCAGCTGTTAGGGAGGCTAAAGCAGGAAGATTACAAGTTTGAGGCCAACCCAGGCAACTTAGTGAAACCCTGTCTTAAAATTTTAAAGAGGCTGAAGATAGCTAGATGTGGTCATGCACACCTGTAACCCCAGCACAGTGGGATACCGAGGCAGGCAGAGGGTAAGGGTATTTGAGCCTAGTCTGGGCAACTTAGCAAGACTATCAAAATTTTAAAAAGTCTGGGGATATAGCTCAGTGCAGGGGCCCTGGGTTGGAACCCGAGTACTACAAAGAAGGGAAGGGGACTGGCTGGAGGTGTTGATAAGTGATAAGAGTGCTTGTTTAGCGTGTGTGAAGCACCGTGTTCAAGTCCCACACTGAAAATAAAAGGATTGTCATTTTCATTGTTCATAGTCAGTACTAGACTTGTCCTCAAACCTCACTACTCTTGATAGTGGTAGAGAGAGCATTCCCCAAAAGAGAGTCGGACTCTTAGGTAAAATAAAAGGTGAACACCCCAGTTGATAATGCCTTACACCGTTCTCGGCTGGACGACAGATTGAGGAATTTACATGTAAATGAAGACCACTGTTTTTGCTTACACTTCATTTTGAATTCTACTTCTGAGAAAGCAGGAAAATTGAAAGCTCTTGATAATTTGACAAGGAACCAAAGAAGGCATAATCTTCACTGTTAATCAGAAAGAAGGATTTGTCCCATACGTCCAAGAAAGCAGTACTGTACTATACCATAGGAAATTGACAGCTGTAAGACAGTAAGTTTGACTCTGTCTTCTTGTTGGTACAAGGTATCTGATGCCCACAATTTAAAGATGGAGAGTCCACAATTGTTACACTTCGCATAACTGAAAAACTAGCACCACATGGATGATGCCGAGGTCTACTGCCCATTTCCCCTTGGATCATGTCTTACAGAGGCCTCTAGGGTTGAGCATCAAGAAATAAGGAGTAACCAGTTTCCTAGATAACTCTTCTGGGGCCAGGAGCCCAAGGAATGTCTTCTCAATGAAAAATTTGCAGTGTTACACCCTTGAGCCCCAGTGGTGGGGGAGTCTTGGTGGTTTTCTGAGACACCCTCAAGGCATCTTTCTTCTTACCCCATACAGAGAGTCTTGGCTGTGTAATGCTAATATCTTGAACAGCTGTGCTATCTTTTGTTCCCTTTTGGAGATGCTACTTTCTTAAAAACTGAGAATTTAAGATCATTCAGCTGTGCTATTGACTCCTGATACTTGCTGTAGGTTTGGGTAAAACCAAGCAGCAGTACCCACGCCACAGCCTGAAAATTGGGACTACCTTGAAATTTCCTCTGCTACATTGTCTACTACTCTTAATCTCAGTCTCCTGTAAAGTCTCAAGACATAAGCGAAATGTAGACAGATTTTCTGCCAGAGTGTAGCATACATGGCCTCTAGTCCAACTGCCAGTGTAGTGCTTGTTCCCAACCGAAACCTCCTAAGCCTGACATTTACTGTGTGCATTTGTAACAACATTCTAGTCTGAGCTCTCACCGGTGTCATATGCATCAAGATCTGTTCGCAACAATCTAGGGTTTGTCTAGTAGGCAGCCCCAAACTCCTGCCACAAACCAGTTGCAAAGACCTGAATTACATAGGTACCACACCCTACCCACTGCACCAAATTCCTGTGTTTAGTGGGAAGGCAGATTTGTTGTGGCTCACTTTTCAGTGGGTTCAGTCCACAGGCTCCGAGAGAAAATGCGTGGCAGAATTGCATGGTGGAGGAGAGTGCGTCACAGCTTAGGAGACTGGAGATGAGACTACGCCCTTCCAAGTCGTGCCTCTACTATTCCTCTTCTGACTGGGGGCGGGGAGTACAGCTCAGCGAGTTGGCCCCTGCCTGGCAAGCCTGAGGTCCCAAGTTCGATTCCCAGTACCAAAAAAAAGAGATGAGACTTTTAGGGGACATTATAGACGTAAGAGTCTGAATTGATGGTCATCTTACAATAAGTGCAGTAGTTTAGAAAGGAAAGTGGATGTGACAGCACTTTGTAAGGAAAAGCTTCACACTATCTTATTTCCATTGGGACAGGAAATACTGTAGAAGGAACATTCTTTGTGGTAAAAACATGGAGACAGAAGTCAGAGTGTTTTATTCAGCTACAAAAGCAGGTGGAACAGGAAGTCTTATCACAGTAGGTAATGCTTCCGATTTTAAGACGGGAGTAGAGCCTATAGGCATGTGCAGAATGTTTGGCATGCATGGGATGGGTGTGGTGCTGCACACCTATAATCCAAGCCCTGCAGAGGCTGAGGCAGGAGGATCACCTCAAGTTCAAGGCTAGCTTAGCCTAAACAGTGAGACTGTCTCCAAAACATTCCCCCAAAATAAATAAAGACATAGTATGGAAATGTATTAAAGTAACGCATTTATTGATTATAGTCATGGTCTCAAGTTAGTAACTTTTTTTAGGATCTCCCTGAGTTCTTTGAAGATAATATGGAAACTTGGATGAACAATTTTCATACCCTCTTGACACTGGATAATAAGCTGCTACAAACTGATGTAAGTATTTTACATGGAATAGACTTTTTCTTTGAGTAAGAATGTTTTGGTGTCCTATGTAAAACTCTTTACCCTTGGATTATTAATAGATAAAATTCTACAAGTTCAAGTAATGCTTCTGTTGGGTGTTGTTTTGGTTATGTGCAGTACATTAAAAAACAGTTGTGAGCATGTCCTAAGTAAAAATGTATAGATGAGGGTATTTCACTGCATTACTAAAAGCAAGGCTTGAATCACACTGTGAATATTTTAGGAAATAAAGTAATTGCTTGTCATTGAAGAAACTTAAACTCTTAAACTTCTGTAATGATAGCCCCTCTCTTTTAAAAACCACAGCTTGGGAAAATTTGTAAAATTTAAAAATATGTAAAGATTTCTGATCAGGGATTTGTAATACTTTTCAACATAGAGCCCTCACCCTTTGCTGTGTATTTGCTTGTTTATTAATATATTTGATAGCTTTCCTAAGAAATCGAAAAATATTAAGAATACTTCAATACCAGAAAATTATTAGAAATGGTAATTGAAATCAGGTTTTTAAAGTGAGGTGTAGGAGCCAGGCATGGTTGTATATAGGTCTGTAATCCCAGCACTCAGGAGTCAGAGACAGGAGGATCACCATGAATTTGAGACCAGCCTGAACTGCATGGTGAGACCCTGTCTCAGAAAACAAAAAGGAAGATAAAAAGGGGGATATAGAAAGCTAATAGGAGGCTGGGGGTATAGCTCAGTGGCATAAGCACTTGCCTGGCAAGCGCAAGGTCCTGAGTTCAATCCCCGGTACCAGGAAAAAAAAAAAAACACCAAAGAATTAAAAAAAAAAAAGAAAGCTAATAGTTTGGGCTGGGGACATAGCTCAGTGGCATAAGCGCCTGCCTGGCCAGTGCAAGGTCCTGAGTTTGATCCCCGGTAAGGACAGGGGTGAATAGTTAGCATTATTGTGAAATATATTTTTCTCAGAGTTATAAGATTTGGCTACCATAAGATTATTTTAGTCCAGTAGGAGAAATGGCTCACTCTTGAAGCTTTTCTTTATGCTTAAGTGTAAAGGAAATTACTCCTATAATATTTTTAACAAGGAGCCCTTTGCCTAGTTAAGCACGTTATCTTGTGTTGTCTGACTGTGTAACATCCCTGTACTAAATTGGAAGACTTTGGTATCACTGTCATGGTATAGATTGGGGTTGGCAATTTTTTTCTGTAACAATCCAAATAGTAAATATTTTTTCGGCTTGTAGGACTGTGTGCTATAACTGCTCAGCTGTTGTCATGTGAAAGCAGCTGTAAATAGTACTATAAATTGTATGAATGAGTAACAAATGAACATGTGTTTGTTTAATAAAAGTTTACTTACAAAAAGAGGAGCAGGTAGGAATTGGCCTGCAGACCATAGTTTGCTGACCCCTGGCTTAGGTTATTAATATACATATCTGTACAGGTGGGTGGGTAGGTCAGTATTACATACATGGATGAGAGGGACCGTGCCGGGGCTCAAATCCAGAGCCCGTTCTACATGCTAAGCAAGTGCTGTGAGCTACATCCCTGGTCCTGTTTCATATTTTATAACTGGAATATTATTCACGAGAACCCTATGATGCCAGCTTTTAGGGGTGGGACACCTACATATTAACGCACTTGAAATGATAAGCTGCCTGGCACCCAAACAGGACGCGGAGAGTGAGATGCGATTTTTTTGTGGGGGGTGTAGTTTTCTGTAGAAATATTTTCTATCCAATATGGAAACATTTTGTAATTAGCAACAGAAGGAAAATTTTTATTCAGCTTAGAAGCGTGAGAGCTGCTCTCAATGATTAATAAATAGGAAATCGCTCGTTATTAAAATACTTGAATAGACTGTTGGTGACATAAATGTAGTTTATGATATATTGTAGGTTATTTGGATTTAAATTTTAAAGGGTCTCATTCAGGATTATAACTGCTTCCCTTATTTATAACACCTTAAAATTGTATGTTTCAATTTTCTCTTTTCTTCTTCTGTGAGGATGAAGAGGAAGCAGGCTTATTGGAGCTCTTGAAGTCCCAGATTTGTGATAATGCTGCACTCTATGCTCAGAAGTACGATGAAGAGTTTCAGCGGTACCTGCCTCGCTTTGTCACGGCGATCTGGAATTTATTAGTTACCACAGGTCAAGAGGTTAAATATGATTTGGTAAGATGATGGTAAAGAAAAATAAAAGCAACTCCCTGTCTCACCTAAGAAATAAATGCTGATTTCGCTCTTTACAATATTCCTATTTTGTGCTTTGCTTCAGTTGGTGAGTAATGCGATCCAGTTCCTGGCTTCTGTGTGTGAGAGGCCTCACTACAAGAATCTATTTGAGGACCAGAGTACGCTGACAAGTATCTGTGAAAAGGTTATTGTGCCCAACATGGAATTTAGAGGTAATTACAGCAAAGGGAAGGCTTTTCTGGGGAGTAAAAGCTCAGGTTTTTAAAACAAATATGTTAACATAAATTTAATAAATCATTTGGTTCATACAACATAGTCAATCTTAAGTTTTTAAATTAAAAAAAAACTTGGAGGTATTTTGTGTGTACTAAACCAGTACAGAAAATGTGGCAGCACACTTTGTATTGCTGTAATGAGCTTTGTTATATACGTAGAGTTTTTGTTTTGTTTTTTCATAAAAATACTAGATCAGACTTGATATATCCTTCTGCGTTGGGGAAAAATACAACCTCTTAGTTCAGGCAAATGACTGTAAATAATTGACTTGAAAAATAGAAGTGATTGATAACTGTTGTATACGAGTTGAGGCCCACTGAGGCTCGGAGGTTAAATAGCCTGAGAGCCTGTGCTTGTCTGCTTCTTTCTTGCTGTTGTGAAGAGACAGTAGTGAAGGTGGGGGAGCTTGTGTTGCCTGTCACAGCAGTTACAACCTCTGTGGTCCTCACACTATGAACCTGGGATAATATAGTGGGATGTTTTATTTCCTTTTGTGTTTTCCTAAAATTAAAGACAGTCTTTGTTTTGCTATTGTCTGCCCTGGTTTTTTTACTGAAACTACTTTGGTCAAGTAATTATTATAGTTGATACCCTTATTTGACCAGAGAGAAAGTTAGCATTCCTGGATTAATACCTAATATTCAGTTTTTGAAAGTTAGACATAAAGTTCTGTTCTGGGGACACTGTCACATATCACAGCTCTGTGAGTTATTTAAAACAAACCTTGTAGGATGACGCTTACTGCTCTAGCAGTAACTTAGAGGAAGCCATTCGGTGGGGAAGAAAGCTGGGCTGTGGGCAAGGCCTCTGCCTGCTCTCCGGCATACTCAGCTGCAGACCACAGTGACGTGTCATGTCTTGGAGGTTATCTTCAAATATGTACTGTCTTTGTAGCTGCTGATGAAGAAGCATTTGAAGATAATTCTGAGGAGTATATAAGAAGAGATTTAGAAGGATCAGGTACGTATTTTGGATTTTTAGCTTTTAGCAAGCCAATTTTGGCTTTCCTTGAACCATTTTCTGTCTTTAGCATCTTTCATATCTTCGAAGAGGTCTTACAACCTGCATAAAAGAATCACAAATTGCATCATTTCTTTTATGTCCTGTATTCTCAGTAATGTTTAGAATTTTATGACCTCTTCAACTTCATTCTCATTGTATGTTGGGGAAAGAAGTGTTCTTCTCATTGTTTGTGTTGCTGACAGCTATCAGGTGGCAATTTTTTTTTCTTCTAAACTGGATTAGTTGATTGGTGATTGGTTCTTTCCCCCAAGATATATTTTCTTTTAACTCATAGATATTGATACAAGACGCAGGGCTGCTTGTGATCTGGTGCGAGGATTGTGCAAGTTTTTTGAGGGACCTGTGACCGGGATCTTCTCTGGTTATGTTAACTCTATGCTCCAAGAATATGCGAAAAATCCATCTATCAACTGGAAACACAAAGATGCAGCCATTTACCTAGTGACATCTTTGGCATCAAAGGCCCAAACACAGAAGGTAAATCCTCTCAATATTTTGTTTCTAAAACAGAGAAATCAGAAAGCACAGGATTAAAAAAAAAAAAAAAAAGATCTCTGAAAATTGGCATGGTCCACTGTGTAACTTTGTAGTTAAGACAAAAAAAAAAAACTTAACAGCTGGGCGTGGCGGTGCACGCCTATAATCCCAGCACTCAGGAGGCTGAGGCAGGAGGATCGTTGTGAGTTCGAGACCAGCCTGGGCTACAAAGTGAGCTCAATACCAGCTTGAACTGCATAGAAAGACCCTGTCTCTAAAAGACAAAAAAAAAAAAAAGAGTTTCCAAAAAGAGAGTTTGGTGTTGATGTATGAAGCACTTGAATAAAGTCTTGGTTTCTTTTGGGTTTTTTTGTTGTTTTGGGGTTTTTTGTTTTGTTTTGTTTTTTTCCCCCAGATTTGTTTTTATTGCCTGGGATTTAGGGCATGTGATGGGAAGGGTCACCTTGGGGCACGCCCTACTCCCACCCCCCTGGGAATGTCCATTCTAATTTTCCTGGGATATTCTTTGAAGCATTTTTTCTTTTTCTTGGCACTGCCCTTGCTGGCAGCAGCCTCCTCAGGCCCACTGCTGACTGGCTCTTCTTCGAATAGTCTTGGCTTACATTTAAACAGTATATGTCTCAAAGTGTTCATCTCCTTTTCTTGTCCTTTTGGGGGTGTGGTACTGGAGATTGAACCCAGAACCTTGCATGTGCTAGAAAAATGCTGTCCTGCTAAGCTGTGTTCCTGGCTGATAATCTCCATTTTTATTTTCTATAACTGCTTACATTAAATGCTTACATTTCTGATGTGATTATGCATATATGTATTTTGTGTCATTTCCCGTTACAAACTTGCTTTTCAGCACGGAATCACACAAGCTAATGAGCTTGTAAACCTGACTGAGTTCTTTGTGAATCACATCCTTCCTGATTTAAAATCACCTAATGGTGAGTTTTGTGGAATGTTTCTTCTATACAACTTACAATAGTGTACCTGCAGTTTTTACTTGTATCATTATACTATGAAGTGAGTGGTATGGAAAAAAATCATAAGAGCTCTGTAGTGTCATGGTACTTAAAAAACTGGTTCCTGTCCATGCTCAAGTTAGTATGTGTTGAACCTAGAGTCTTGCCGTGTCACTAAGTTACCCAGGCTGGGTTTGAACTGGTGAGTCTCCTGCCTGAGCTTCCCACAGTACTTGCAATTACAAGAGTGTATCACCATGCTCTGAAGTTATTTCTTATATTGAACAAAGTGCCACACGGCGCCCAGCCCTTGCCCATGTAAAATTCACTTTTGATAAAAAATATATGACTTGGGTAAAAGGGTAATAGAATAAGTGAGACGTAACTGTAACTTGGCTTTGATGTCCTTGATTATGAGCCGGAATTATACTTCAGTTTCCTTCCCCATTTGAAAGATAAACCCTTAAAAGCTTAAACACCCTGAGTACAGTGGCACATTCCAGTGGTTCTTGCTATTTCAGAAGTTGAGACAGGAGGAAGACAAGTTAGAAGCCAGGTTGGGCAACTCAGCAAAACCCTCTCTCAAAATAAATAAAAAAGGCTGGATATGTAGCTCAGTGCTCTGGGTTCGATCCCGAGTACTACACCAAAAATAAGATAGTTTCCTGTGTCTATAAGAATATGTTGATCTAGGTTGAGATAATTCCCTTTTTCAAGAATATTCCATGTAGAACATTCACTCACACACACGCACGCACACACACTGTGGTATTGAGCTTCGGCCTGACCATCAGCCTCAAAAATTAATAGTTGGTTCTACTGTAGATTCATTGATGGATCGTTGGTTCTGGAGGTCGAGCCCAGGCCCCCACATGCTACACAAGCACTCTGCCATCGAGCTAAATCCCTAGCCCTGTGTTATCCCTTTCACTAATTTGTTTTCCTACAACTAGACTAACTTAAGGTAAATCCCAGCTAGAGAAAATTATCTTAGATCAGAATAGCTTTAATTCTGAGAATATGTTGACACATGGTCCAAACTTTTATTCAATTATGTAAGTGATACATGTTCATTTATCATGAAACTTCAAGGCAAGGGAAAAGGAAAAACCATTTATAACCTTACCCAAATTAGTAACTGCATGGGAGATCATTATTTAATTAACTATGCTTTAGTTAGTTGACATTTTGGTTACCATTTTTCAAGCTTACAATATTGTCACTGATTTTTGAGTAGTAGTCCTCTTAAGTAATTATGACTTTTTTTTTAATAGTGAATGAATTTCCTGTCCTTAAAGCCGATGGTATCAAATATATTATGATTTTTAGGAATCAAGTAAGTAGACTTTTGCCATATGCCACTTAAGACTTTTATTATGAATCAGGTTCTCCTCTAATGTGCTGTGTGATTGTAATTGATACTCACATCTGACAGAATTAATATATCTTCAGTGACATTTTAGAAAATGCTTAATTTTCATTAAATATCTTCTTTTTATAAAATTCATTAAAAATTGGGTCTCAATGTCCATACATTGCTTAAGGCTAATTTATATCTTAAGTCTCTTAATTTACAACAGATTCCTCCGCCCCCTTTCTGTGCCCGTATTCGGAGGCAAGAGTCCCTTGTGCTGGAGAGTTTCTCCCATTCTCCTTGCAGCTGATTGCATTCTCGTGTCAGTTTATCTTGTTCCTCTAGTCCCTGTCTTCCTATGCTGGTAGAGCTCAAGACTTGATTGGAGTTGGATTTGGGGTGGGGGTTCAGTGCATCTTAAGTATACTTTTTCAAGACATGCACATTTACTACCTTATTAAGGGGAAGAATTTTCTGTCATAAACAATTTTTAGTAGCACTTGAAAAATTGAGATACGCAAAAAAATTGATATGTTTACCATTATATAAAAGTCATCATTTTAAAGTATATACCTAGTTTTATTTTTTTAATTTAAAGATAAAAGAATATAAACTCTAATAACACAAAAACAATAAAGAAATACAAAATTATAGAGAAGATAGTAGGGAATTGACAGTGGATGCTGTATTACATAATATTATCTTCACATTTGTTACTCAATTATAAATCAGACTATTGCAAAAACAATAAAGGAAATACACAATTACAGAGAAGATACTAGGGAATTAACAGTGGATGCTGTATTATATAATGTTATCTTTGCATTTGTTACTCAGTTCTCAGTGGTTTTAGTGTACGTTGATTTTGTTGTATTCCTCCACTGTCTCATACGTAGATAATTATCAGAGTTTTCTCCCCTTTATCATGAGTAGTACCTTAGCAGACTCAAAAGATGTCAGATGAGGGTTTTTGATGCTCTAGTTGTTCATTTGGGCCAGTTTTCTGTGTCTTCTCTTATCAGTTAGGTACTTAGAGTCAATGAGCACCATCCTTAAAATAACTTGAAATGATTCTTACAATTGGTGAAATCTTAGTCTGCTTCTCCATGATAAATACTCTATGTTGTGCTCACTTGTCTGCAAGATTTTGCCTTTATAGTTCTGTGCTCAGAAAAAAAGAATTGAAAAAGTGAATGGGAATTGAACCATTATGTGTAGGTAGATGTTTGGATTTCTTAACAAAAAGTTTTGAATCAGCAAACCCTACTCTTGCAGTTGTCTTTTACTCAGTTGTAGCATCTCCAGATTCATAGCGTGTGTGTTACTGTATCTTTCAGGTACCAAAAGAGCATCTTTTGGTGTCTATTCCTCTCTTGATTAATCATCTTCAAGCTGAAAGTATCGTTGTTCATACTTACGCAGCACATGCTCTTGAACGGTTGTTTACCATGAGAGGGCCTAACAACGTCACTCTGTAAGTATCTGATTCTAGGTTATGTATTTGCAGCTGAAGATGGGGACTATACTGTACTAGTCAGAGATACCTCTGAATGTTGTCCTAATTTCATTAGTAATTAGAAAAACTGATGTGTACTTGTAATTTATTTATACTTTATTCAGAAAGATTTGAGGCAGCTTACAGAATACCTTGTGACGGTAAAGTCAAATAAATTCAAGCAAAGAAGACAACAGTAGTAAGGTTAATCAACAGACATGTATTGAGAGGATCCTGTGTAATAGATGCTCCTAATTTTATTTGGAGTCTCCTAGAAGCAGAGGCAAATGGGTAGTTAAAATATTCACAGTGTCCACAAAATTAGTTAAGGTTGAAACAGTTACACGGTGTCTCAGAAGTGATTCTTCGTGAAGAAAACGCTGTGCGGTTGCAGGGTTCTCAGTAACATCGTGGGCCAGTTCCTTTCATGTGCCTTTGTGCTCTCACTTAGTTCTGAGATGCAACACGGCCCAGGGAAGGGCTTTCTAGGGCCCAAGAAAGTAACTGTTGTGGCCTGGGGACAGAATGTGGAGGAGGGGTAGTCTAGTGTCTTTTTAAGCCATTCTTCACAGGGCCATATCTTCACATTGAGCTCTGGGTAAAAGATGGAAGATAGGTCTAGGTTTTTTTCCTTTACCAAGAACTTGAAGTACACCTGAGGACGCCCTCTGAGGTGAGTCAAGCCAGTACCTATCTTCAAGTCCAGAGCTGATAGAGAAAACAGCTTACTCCATCCCCAGGAAAAACAGACGGCCGAGACCCCTAAACTTCGGCCTGCTGTTCTCAGTGGTGCTACCTGGGACCCGAGGGCAGCCTTTGCAGTTTTAGATGATGTTGACTTTACCTGGTTTTTGGTTTGTTCAATTGCATTTGATCCCAAGTGTGTATAAATAGGAGCTTAACATGAGCACATATAAGCAGTTATTTTTCAAAGCCATCTGCCAACTAGGAGGTGGCTCGTTTTGTGCCGAGAAG